>WIGM01000771.1:0-20951 GCA_014235935.1 Colletotrichum musicola | reverse complement strand
AGATACGTGGCTGGAGGTGCGAGCGCGTTGTGGTCGTGGATTCGTGTCTCACTCGCTTGTCTGTCTCACTCGCTTATTAACCACGTTAGTAATATTACTTATAGTTATAAATAAATTAAATTAAAACCCTCTAACTCTTTTTATTCTACTGATGGCTATAAGTAATTACGAAATAGATTAGAATAGTAAATTTTACTAGTATAGTATAGAGTAGTATAGAATCACTATATTAAGTCTAAAATTAAGTTTATAGTAATTATAGTTATTAACTACTAACGTGGTTCATCAGTCAGCGACAAATGTTAGTCAGGGAGGAACTTTTTCTTATGTCCACAATATTATGTAATAATTCTTAACTATAACATAATTAATGAACTATTTATTATTGTTATTCGATTTACTAGACAATTCTACATCCTTAGAACAGGTTCGCGTATTATATCCAGTCTTACCACACACACTATAGCGTCTCCGAGCCGGCTGGGCCCTCTTCGATAGAACCCTTCTTTATTATTTCGAGGTATTTCCCTTTTTGTTTATCCTCTAGTAAAACCTAAGATTCCTCTATACTAAGTGCCCCTTTAAGTTACACATAGGACGTTTTAGCCCTCTATTACTTGGTAAGTACTATATTTATATCCTTAAGTATGCAAAGTCGATCGGTTAAAAGAGTAAGTAAGTGTACTATTACTTATATACCCTTTAATAATTACTCGACTACTTTAATTATTGGAGTCGGGGAACTTTTTTTATAAGTAGAGATTTACTTTTTAATAAAATTAGATTATAAAACGGTTTATTAGGAGTTAGAGGGCGTTTGTAACTACTAAAGTAGTAGTATTAAAGGGTTAGCCTATAGGGATATAGGCGTCCGTAAATATATATGAAGTTTGTTAATAATATATTCTACGTCCTATAGAGTAATTCTAGTTTCTAAGAAAATAGATTTAATATTTTCTTTTATAAAAACCTTCTAGTATATATACTAGAAGCTAATAAAGAACTCGGACTTTATAATATAGTCTATAAAGGCTTGGATAAAGAAGTTAATTTCATCGCTATATATGCTTTTTAGAGGTGAATAAAGTATAATATCTAATAGCTAGAGTAGATAAGATAAATACAGAGGCATACTAATAATAATAATAGCGTTCTGCTTGCAGTAATCGTTAAATTTGGCCGATAGATGGCTCTCGTGACCGTGAATAATAAGCATCCAATAGATACCCTTAGTATATTTATCAAAGTATTTAATCTAGTCTAGACCTATTTCGTTATCGGTCTATCCATTAGTAGTCAGTTTAATAACCCAGTCACCTAGAAAACCTAATTCTGTGGTCTAACTAGCAAAGTGATAGGCACCTTAAACGATCACAAACAGAGGAATACACCACCCGCCCAAATTAATACATTTAATAACTATAGCCCATTCACAGTTACTAGGTCAGATAGACTTTGCTTTACCGTATCTATCGGCACGTATTACCACTATTAACGCAGTAAAAACACCTATCATAAAGCTAGTTTCGTCAAAATTATATACGTCCCCCTCTCCAATACCGTATTTAGCCATCATATTACATAACAGTACAAAGCACTTTAAAATAACTATAAGGTCCTCTTAAAGGGCCCTTTAATAATTGTATAGATAATTAAATTTAGTTTTCAATAATAGTTAGGAGTCCACAAACCACTTAACCCAGTATTTGCCAATAGGCTTACTATTACGTACCCGCAGCAGGAGATCAGCCATATCTTCCACGCCAGCAAGTCGTAAGGGAAATCCTCTAGAATCCTGTTCGGTAACGTATTAGAGAAGTGTTTTCTCTTCGATTGGACTAAGTTTATGTCGTAGGGGTTAGATATATTTGCGTTAGGGTCGATTGTTCTTTCTATATCGTAGGGAACTTTTAGGGACACTATAGGTCTTTACAGTACGTAATATACTTAATTTACCGCCTGCAGCGCGTGTCGATCGAATTGTCTCGATAGTAAGGATGATTTTCTCTTCTTACGTATAAACCGGCATTATGGTCGTGGAGTTATTACGCGTTCAAGGTTTAAGTAGTTAGGTGCCGACCGCGTTTGGGAAAAAGCTCGCCGCTGACTGATATTCGCCGCTAACAGGTAAACCACGTTACCTGTTAATAATAAGTATCTAATAAATACTCTTAGTATAACTCTTAGTATATTTATTAAAGTGTTGAATTTAGTTTAGATCTATTTTATTATTAGTTTATCTATTAGTAGTAGGTTTAATAACCTAGTCGTCTAGAAACCCTAATTCTATAATCTAATAAGTAAGGTAATAAGTGCCTTAAACGATTGTAAATAGAGGGATATACTACCTGTCCGAATTAATATATTTAATAACTATAGTCTATTTATAGTTACTAGGCTAAATAGACTTTACTTTTCCGCATCTATCAGCGCATATTATAACTATCAATATAGTAGTAGTAATACCTATTATAAAGCTAGTTCTATCAAAGTTATATATATCCCTCTCTTTAATTCTATATTTAGCTATTATATTATATAATAATATAAACTACTTTCTAATAACTATACGATTATTTCAAACAGTTCTTTAATAATTATATAAACGATTAAATTTAACGTGGTTGATAAGCGAGTGAGACAGACAAGCGAGCGAGACACGGCTTATCGCTTAGTAAAAGCTACTTTTTTAATAATTTTTAAAAAATTCAAATTTAAGTAAGAAGTTAAAAGATCTTAGTATAAAGCTAATTATATAGCTATAAATATAAATATAGAAGATAGGAAAACTTAATATTACCGAATTATATTTAAAACTAAAAAACGGAATAGTGGGTCCGCGATAAGGATTAAAGTTACTATCTTAGAAACTATAGATCCTAAACTTATATACACTTATTTTTATCCATATAACCCTTATCGATAGTAGTGTCTAAAACTCTATGACTTTTTATCTAAATATAGATTTTTAAAAAATAGTTTAAGAAGTAGCTTTTACTAAGTGATAAGTCGTGTCTCACTCGCTTGTCTGTCTCACTCGCTTATCAACCAAGTTAGTTTTTAATAATAGTTATAAGTTTATAAACCACTTAGCCTAACATTTACTAATAAGCTTACTATTATGTATCTATAGTAGGAGATTAGTTATATCTTCTATACCAATAAGCTATTAGGGAAATTCTCTAGAACCCTATTTAGTAATATATTAGAGAAGTGCTTTTTTTAATTAGATCGAATTTATATTATTTGGGTTAGGTATATTTACGTTAGGGTTAGTAGTTTGTTCTGTCTCATAAGGTACTCTTCGTCACTCTTTATATAAATATTATATATATAATACTTAATTTACCGCCTTTTGCGCATATAGACTAAATTACCTTAATTGTGAGAATAGTTTTATCTTTTTATGTATAGATTAGTATTATAGTTATAAAGTAATATTATATTAAAGGTTTAAGTATTTTAAGATTAAGTATATTAGGAAAAAACGAGTGGCTAACTAATATAATTAGCTAACTAATAAACCACATTAAGTCTGAATCTTTCTACTTATTAAAGTTAATCTAATTTAACTTTTATTATAAACCTTAATACTATAACTAATCAACTCTTTTACAGAATCTTCTCTACTATTATGAGTATATATTTTAATATTTAAACTTTAAAATAACGTGGTTAATATGCGAGTAGATCAGACAAGCGAGTAGATCAGCCGACGACAACTAACCTATCTTCTACCTTCTTACTCTTATAATAATACTGTAGTAAAACAATACTATTACACACTAATAAAGTAGAACTAAACTTAGCCGTCTAGGCTATTAGGAATATATTAAATTTTAGTATCTGAGCGACATCCTAGATCTACTCTATACTCTGCTTAATCTTATACTATTATTTAGAGAGAAAGGGATTACAGTATAATACAATACCTAACTCGTAGAATTTAACAGTACTTAAAGAGCAGAAGCTAGTTAAGTACATTCTCAACCTAGATTCCTAATCGTTTCCTCCCCGCATGGGTAGTATAAAAGATATAGCTAATCGACTGTTCGCTGACCGTAACACGCCCCCTGTCGGGAAGTACTAGGCTTCGAACTTCCTTGAATAATAACTATAGCTCCAGACGTGGTCTTTTCACGAATGCGACTATAAAAGAGCCCAATACAAAGACACAGACGGGATAAACGCATGGTTTCGGCTTATAGTAACCATAGCCTCAAAATATAGTATTGTAGACTTAAATATCTATAACTTCAACGAGACTAGGGTTATAATAGACTAGATTGTATCTAGAATAGTTATAATAAGTACTAAAAGGCGCTTAAATATAAAAATAATATAGCCTAGTAACTATGAATAAGTTATAGTTATCTAGACTATTAGTTCGTTAGGCTATAGTATTCTACTTTATATTATTATTATAGAACAATATCACCTCTCTACCTAGGATACAAAAACGGGTTTACTATATAACTAAGTTATTATAACATTAGAAAACGAAAAGACAATAAACAAAAGAGGCCTAGATTAGCTTAAGTACTTTAATTAGTATATAGAACTACATACATAAAGTAACTATTACCTCCTTATCGTTAATAGACACAAAAGTCACTATACTACTAACTTTAAGATATATTATAAGGAACATAATATTATTACACTCTATATAACAACTAGCTCATTCATCTTATCTACTTCAGCCCTTAGATATTAGGTGTTTTGGACCTCTAAAAATAGTATATAGTCGATAAAGTAAGGATAAGATACGCTGGAGTAATACTTATATTATAAAAAAAGACTTCTTCCTTACGTTTCACAAAGCTTTTATATAAGTCTTAATAGTAAAATCTATCTAGGGAGGTTTTAAAGGAGTAGACTTATTATTTTAAGCGCTAAAAATATACTTTTAAAACTTAACGTTAAGTTATATACCCTAACGCCCCTAGGGTCCCTCCTAATAATACCTTCTCTACAAACTTTACAAATACTGAATAACCTAATAGAAGTAAATATCTTTTTACTTAGAACTTATTAATGATCGAGTCTCCTACTATTAAAATAGCTTTCTAACTTTAATTATTAAAATAATTAAATATTTATTAAGGAGAACTTATAGGTTTATGTACCAAATTACTTTATTGAAGTTTAAGAATAAAGTCCTTTAAGAGGAAAATAATATACTTAGTCGATACTAAAGGACTAGAAAAGCCTATTTTAGATAAAGAGGGAGTCTTACTCTAGCTAAGACAGAGGACATTTAATTATAAAAAGAGATAATAGTTTAGATTAAGGAGGAAACGTATTAGAGTAGTAGTCGTCGGCTAAGGACCAAGACGGGTTAATAGCAGTATAGCGTCTATAGAAATACTAGTTATAATATGTAAATATATTAATTTATTGAAGAAACGTCCAATAAAGAGGATTCTTAGTAGTTTAAATTTAAGTAATTTTCTAGGTATTATATTAAGGTCACGAATGTGCTATGGTCGCGGTCGGCTGATCTACTCGCTTATTAACCACATTACTTACTAATTTCTGATTATAATTAGCTTATTTAAAGTCTTAATAACGTGGTT
Organism: Colletotrichum musicola; assembly: GCA_014235935.1. Classification (NCBI taxonomy): domain Eukaryota; kingdom Fungi; phylum Ascomycota; class Sordariomycetes; order Glomerellales; family Glomerellaceae; genus Colletotrichum; species Colletotrichum musicola. The sequence continues at coordinate 15,372 of WIGM01000771.1, read as the reverse complement.
CATTAGTCAGTCGCTCATATCAGTCAACCGCTCGTTTTTTCCCACCTCCATAACTTCATTTAACATTTCTTAACTATAACATATTCAATTAACTATTCGTCATCACTATTCAATTCATTCAACAATTCCACATCTTCAGAACAGATTCGCGCGTTATATTCTATCTCACCACACACACTACAGTATCTCTAAGCCAGCTAGGCCCTCTTCAATAGACCCCCTTCTTTATTATTTTAGAGTACTAGACGTTTCCCCTTTTATTTCTTCTTTAATAAAACCTAAAAATCCTCTATACTAAGTACTCTTCTAAGTTATACTCTAGACTATTTAGTCCTCCAGTGTTTAATAAGTACTATATTTATATCTTTAAGTATACAAAGTCGATCGGTTAAAAAAGTAAGTAAGTATATTACTACTTATGTACTTTTTAATAATTATTCGACTATTTTAATTATTAGAGTTAGAGAGTTTTTCTAATAGATCAAGATCCACTTTTTAATAGAATTAGATTATGAAATAGTTTGTTAGGAGTTAGAGGGTGTTTGTAACTGCTAAGGTAGTAGTATTAAAGGGTTAGTCTGTAGGGACATAAGTGTCTATAAATATATATTAAGTTTATTAATAATATACTCTAGGTCCTATAGAGTAATTCTAGCTCCTAGGAATATAGATTTAGTATTTTCTTTTCTAAAAACCTTTTAGTATATATAGTAAGGTCGATAAACAACTTAGACTTTATAATATAGCTTAGTTATAGAAGTTTGGATAAAGAGATTAATTCTATCGTTATATGTACGTTATAGAGGTAAATAAAGTATAATATCTAATAGTTAGAGTAGATAAGATAAATATAGAAGTATACTGATAGTGATCATAGTGTTCGACTCATAGTAATAATTATCGAATTTAGCTGATAAATAGCTCTTATAAATATGAATAATAAGTATTTAATAGATACCTTTAGTATGGCTTCTAGTATACTTATCGAAGTATTTAATTTAGTCTGGACCTATTTTATTATTAGCTTATGTATTAGTTGTAGGTTTAATAACCTAGTTACTTAGAAACCCTAATTCTGTGGTCTAATTAGTAAGGTGATAAGTACCTTGAACGATTATAAATAGAGGGATGTACTGCCCGCCCAAATTAATATATTGAATAACTATAGTCCATTTAGAGTTACTAAACTAAATTATACTTTACCGTATCTATCGGCGTATATTACTATTATTAATATAATAATAATATTTATTATAAAGCTAGTTTTATTGAAATTATAGATATCCCCCTCTCTAATCCTATATTTAACTATTATATTATGTAATAATACAAACTACTTCTTAATAACCTTAAAATCTTCTTAAAAAGTGTTTTAATAATTACATAGACGATTAAATTTAGTTTTTAATAATAGTTATAAGTCTATAAATTGCTTAGCCTAACGCTTACTAATAGACTTACTACGACTCGCTCGTAGTATGAGATTGGCTATATCTTCCATACTAGTGAGCCGTAAAGGAAATTCTCTAGAAATCTGTTTAATAACGTATTAGAAAAGTGCTTTTTCTTTAATCGAATTGAGTTTACGTCATTTAGGTTAGGTATGTTTACGTCGGAGTCGATCGTTTATTCTATATCGAACGCAACTTTTGGAGATACTATAGGTCTTTGTAGTACGTAACATACTGGATTTCTAGCCTATAATATGTACCGATCGAATCGCTTTAATTATAAGAATACTTTTGTCTTCTTATATATAAACTAGTATAATAGTTATAGAATTGTTATACGTTAAAGGTTTAAGTAGTTAGATACTGACTGTATCTGGGAAAAAACTCGTTACTAACTAATATTCGATGCTAACTGATAAACCACATTAGTTAATTAGTTAAAAGAATAAAAGAGTATACTATTACTTATATACTCTTTAATAATTACTTAACTACTTTAATTATTAGAGTTAAAAAACTTTCCTAATAATTAAAGATCTACTTTTCAATAAAATTAGACTATAAGACGATTTATTATAAATTAGACGGTATTTATAACACTAAGATGGCAGAGTTAAAGGGTAAGTTTATAGAAGTATAGGCGTCCGTAAATATGTATTAAGCTTACTAATAACAGACTCTAGGTCCCATAGGTTAATTCTAGCTCCTAGGAATACAGATTTAATGTTTTCTTTTATGAAAACCTTCTAGTATGTGTAATAGAAGTTAATAAAGAATATAGACTTTGTAATATAGTTTATAAAGACTTAGATAAAGAGGTTTATTTCATCGCTATATGCGCGTTTTAGAGGCAAATAAAGAGTAATATTTAATAACTAGAGTAGATAAGATACATATGGAAGTATGCTAATAGTAATAATAGCGTTCTACTTATAATAATTATCGAATTTAAATAATAAATAGGTCTTATAACTATTAATAATAAGTAACGTGGTTCATTAGTTAGCGACGAACTTTTTCCCATGTCTACAATATTATTCTACATTTCTTAACTATAATATAATTAATTGACTATTTATTATCGCTGTTCGATTTATTAGACAATTCTACATCCCTGGAACAGGTTCGCGTATTATGTCCGGTCTTACTATATACACTATAGCGTTTCCGAGCCGGCTGGGCCCTCTTTGATAGACCCCCTTCTTTATTATCTCGAGGTACTGGACGTTTCCTTTTTTGTTTCTCCTCTAGTAAAACCTGAGATTCCTCTATACTAAGTGCCCCTCTAAGTTACATACGGGACTTTTTAGCCCTCTAGTACTTAGTAAGTACTATATTTATATCCTTAAGTATACAAAGTCGATCGGTTAAAAGAGTAAGTGAGTGTGTTATTGTTTGTGTACTCTTTGATAATTGCTCGACTGTTTTAATTATTAGAGTCGGGGAGCTTCCCTAATGAGTAGAGATCCGCCTTTTAATAAAATTGGATTGCGAAACGGTTTGTTAGGAGTTAGGGGGCGTTTGTGACTGCTAGGGTGGTGGTGTTAAAGGGTTGGTCTGTGGGGGTATAGACGTTTGCAAATATACATTAAGCTTGCTAATGATATCTTCTAGGTCCTATAGGGTAATTCCAGCTCCTAGGAATACTAATTTAATATTTATTTTTATAAAAACCTTCTAGTGTACGTAGTAGAAACTAATAAAGAACTTAGACTTTATAATGTGGTTTATAGAGACTTAAATAAAAAGGTTAATTTTATCGCTATATATGCGTTTTAGAGGTGAATAAAGTATAATATCTGATAGTTAGAGTAGATAAGATGAATGTAGAGGTATACTAATAGTAATAATAGCGTTCTATTTGTAGTAATTGTTGAATTTGGCTAATAAATGGCTCTTATAATCGTTAATAATAAGTATCCAATAGATGCCCTTAGTATGGCTTTTAGTAGATTTATCAAAGTGTTTGATCTAGTTTAGATCTATCTTGTTATTAGTCTATTTATTAGTAGTAGGCTTAATAACCCAGTTGTCTAGAAAGCCTGATTTTGTGGTCTAATTAGTAAGGTGATAAGTCTTTTAATAAAACCTAAGAATTTTCTATACTAAGTACTCTTTTAAGTTATATCTTAGACTTTTTAGTTCTTTAGTATTTAATAAGTACTATATTTATATTCTCAAGTAACGTGGTTCATCAGTCAGCCGGACATATCAGTCAGCTGGACACTTTTTCCCACGTCCATAATAATATATAATATTTCTTAACTATAATATATTTAATTAATTATTTATTATCGCTATTCGACTTATTCGACGATTCTACGTCCTTATTATAGGTTCGCGCATTATGCCCAGTCTCGCCACACATACCATAGTGTCTCCGAGCTGGCTGGGCTCTCTTTGATGGACCCCCTTCTTTATTATCTCGAGGTACTGGACGTTTTCCTTTTTGTTTTTCCTCTAGTAAACCCTGAGATTCTTCTATACTAAGTACTTTTTTAAGTTAGACCTACGACCTTTTAGCCCTCTAGTGCTTAGTAAGTGCTATATTTGTATCCGTAAGTGTGCGAACCTGATTAGTTAAAAGAGTAAGTGAGTGCACTATTACCTGTGTACTTTTTAATAATTACTCTACTGCCTGAATTATTAGAGTCGGAGAGCTTCCCTAATAATTAGAGATCCGACCTTTAATAAAATTGGACTACGAGACGGTTTGTTATGAGTTGGACGGTGTTTGCGACTGCTAAGGTGGTGGTGTTGAAGGGTTGGCTATAGGAGGTATAGGTGTCTATAAATATATATTAAGCTTTTGGATAATATAGTCTAGGTCCTATGGGTTAATTCTAGCTCCTAGGAATGTAGATTTAATATTTTCCTTTGTAAAGACTTTATTGTGCGCGCGGTGGAAGCTAAGAAAGAACTTGGACTTGGTGATGTGGTTTATAGAGGCTTAGATAAAAAGGTTGATTTCATCGCCGTATGCGCGTTTTAGAGGCGAATAAAGGGCAATATCTAATGGCTAGAGTAGATAAGATGAATGTAGAGGCATACTGATAGTTATAATAGCGTTCTATTTGTAATAATTATTAAATTTAGCCGATAAATGACTCTTATGACTATCGATAATAAGCATCTAATAGACGCCCTTAGTGTGACCCTTGGTATGTTTATTGAAGTGTTTGATCTAGTCTAGACCTGTATTATTATTGGTCTATCTATTAGTAGTAGGTTTGATAACCTAGTCGCCTAGAAACCCTGATTCCGTGGTCTAACTAGTAAGGTAATAGGCGCCTTAAACGATTACGAACGGAGGGATGCACTACCCGCCCGAATTAATATATTCAATTACCGTAGCTTATTTATAGTTACTAGGTTGAACAGACTTTACTTTTCCGCGTTTATCGGCGCGTGTTACCACTATTGATGTAGTGATAACGCCTATTATAAAGCTAGTCTCGTCGAAATTATAGATGTCCCCCTTTTAGATCCCATATTTAGCTATTATATTACATAACAGTACAAACTACTTCAAAATAACCCGGGGATTTTTTTAAAGAGCCCTTTAGTAATTGTATAGACGATTGAATTTAGTTCTTAGTAATAGTTACGAGTCCACAAATCGCTTCGCCCAATACTTGCTAACCGGCTCTCTATTACGCGCCCGCAGTAGGAAATTGGCTATATCTTTTATACTAGCGAACTATAAAAGAAATCCTTTAGAATCCTATTTAATAATATATTAGAGAAGTACCTTTTTTTTAATTAAATTGAGTTTGTATTGTTAGGGCTAGGTTTGTTCGTATCTAGGTCGGTTATTTATTCCATTATATAAGGTACTCTTAGGTACTCCGTAGGTTATCGCTGTACGCCCAATACTTAATTTACTACCTCTAGTGCGTGTAGTTTGAATTGCCTCGAGTATAAGATTGATTTTGTCTTCTTATAAATAAATCGGTATTGTAGTTATAGAGTAATGACGTATCGAATGTTTAAGTACTTTGAACTTAAACGCGTTTGGGAAAAAGTGTCCGGCTGACTGATATGTCCGGCTAACTGATGAACCACATTAACTATTACTATTATATACTTCCATATTTTGTTAAATAAAGAACTCTATAACTAATCCTATTTTAAAGATTAAAACTAATTATTTAAAGTTTAAACGTAAGGTCCAATTTTATAACTTATAGACTAACTTCAACTTTATTAGTATTAAAATTAAGTAAATAAACTTATTTTTAACCTAGAAAATTAAGTTTATTTAGTTTATATTTTAAATTATTAAAACTAAATTAAATAGTACTATAATTATTTTAATTATTATATTTTTATTAGTTTTATATACTAAAGTTAGTTATACTAGAATATCCTAATGATAAATACTTACTATAACGTAGTTAATAAGCGAGCTAGTAGGGCAAGCAAGCTGGCTACTTCTTATTATACTTCAAAACCCACTTTTTTAATTATTCTTTACAAATTTAATTTTTAATAAAAACGTCCATAACTTACTATACGATTTTCGATAAGAATTATATAGTTAAAACTAAGTCTTTAGAAATTCGTTAATTATTAATTTAAAGATATTTAACTTCAGTCTTATAGAAGACCTACTTTTCTATTTTTCTTTAATTTCTTATATTTTACTATATTTAAGTTTTAGTAAATCTTATAGTTATTTATAATTATAATCATATAATAAGTAGTTGTATACTTTTATAAAGTATTATTAATAAGACTTTTATATTAAAAATTAAACCCATAATATTTCAGTATTTATAGTTTTTAAAATATTAATGCTTACCCTTATTATAGACCCAGTTTTTCGTTTCTTCTCTTTTCAATAGTACTAACTAAACTTAAATTTCATAAATTTCTATATTTATATATAAAACCATATGTTAAACCTTAATATAAAGTTTGAAAGCTTTTTATAAAGGTTTAGTCTTTTTAAAAATAGTTAAAACAAGGCCTTTAGGGTATAATAAGGTTATAGCCTACTCACTTATTAACTATATTATTCTTAATATAACTCTTAGTATATTTATTAAAGTATTTAACTTAGTTTAGACCTTTTTTATTATTAGTTTACTTATTAGTAATAAGTTTAATAACTTAGTCACTTAGAAACTCTAATGTTATAGTATATTTAATAAGGTAATAAGTACTTTAAATAATTATAAATAAAGAAATATACTAACGTGGTTAGTAAGCGAGTGAAATAGAGAAGCGAGTGAAATACAAAACCGCGACTATAACATACTAACGTAGTCTTCTAAATTTCTCCTATAAGAAATAATGCTATATACTATAAACGAAACTGGTCTACAGTTTGCTCTTTAAGCTATTAAAAAAGACCTAACTCTTAGTGCGTAGGCCGTAGTAAAGCTTTACTCCATTAGTTACGTTACGTTGATATGTCGAATTAAGGGTACCCTATTACGGCGCGATACTGTGCCCAACTCCCGAAAGCTAACGCTACTAGAAGAAGAGAAGCTAGTGGAGTATATTTTCGACTTAGATTCCCGATTGTTTTTTTCCTGGATTAGTAGTGTGGAAGACATGGCTAATTGACTGTTTGCCGATTGCGATGCGTCCCCGGTTGGGAAGTGCTGGGCTTTGAACTTTGTTAAGCGATAACTATAGCTCTGGACGTGTTTTTTTTGTAAGTATAACTATAAGAGGGTATAATATAAAGATCCCGATACGATAAATACGTGGTTTTGCCTTGTGGTGAATATAGTCGCGAAATATAGTATCGTTGATTTAGATATCTATAACTTCAACGAGACTAGGTTTATAATGGGCTAGATTGTATCTGGAATGGTCGTTACGAGTGCTAAAAGGCGTTCTAATATAAAAATGATGTAGCCTGGTAATTGTGAATGGGTTATAGTTATTTAAGCCGTTAGTTCGTCGGGCTATAGTGTTCCGCTATATATTATCGTTATGGGCTAATATTACCTCTTTACTTAGTATATAGAAACCGGTTTCCTACGAGACTGGGTCATTGCAATGTCTGAAAACGGATGGACAATAAATAAAAGAGGCCTAGATTGGCTCTAGTACTTTAACCGGTATATAAAACTGCGTGCGCGAGGCAGTTACCGCCTCTTTGTCGTCGATGGGCACGAAAGTCACTACTCTACGGACTTCGAGATATATTGTAAGGAAAACAATATCGTTACACTCTATATGCCGGCTTATTCGTCTTATCTACTTCAGCCCTTGGATATTAGGTATTTTAGGCCTCTGAAAATAGTATATGGTCGATAAATTGAGGATAAGATACACTAGGGTAATACCTATATTACAAAAGAAGATTTCTTCCTTGCGTTTTGCAAGGCTTTCATATAAGCCCTATTAGTTAAAAACATCTAGGGAGGTTTCAAAGGGACCAGGCTTGTTCCTTTAAGTACCAAAAGTGTACTTTTAAAACTTAACGTTAAGTTATACACTCTAACGCCCCCGGGGTCCCTTCTAATAACACTACCACCTTAGACTTCCTAAACACCTAATAACTTAATAGAGGTATTTTTTTAATTAGAACTTATTAAGAATCGAATCTTCTACTATTAGAATAGCTTACTAACTCTGATTATTAAAACTATAAAGTATTTATTAAAGGGGGCTTATAGGTTTATATATTAAATTGTTTTATTAAGGTTTAAGGTTTAGATCTTTTAAGAGGAAAATAATATATTTAGTTGATGCTAGAGGGTAAAGAAAACCCGTTTTAGATAAGGAGGGAGTTTTACTATAGCCGATATAGAGGATATTTAATTATAGAGAGAGGCTATAGCTTAGATTAAGGAGGAAACGCGCTGGAGTAGTGGTCGCCGACAGAGGACTGAGACGGGCTAACGGCGGTATGGCGTCTGCGGGAACACGGGTCATAATGCGCGAACGTGTCCAGCGAATGGAGAAATGTCAGAGCAAGAGGATTCAGAGTAGTTTCAATTGATCTAATGGTTTTGGTGCTGCTTTTGGGCCCTATTCGTGAAGTGGTCGCAGTTTTGTATTTCACTCGCTTGTTTGTTTCACTCGCTTATCAGCCACGTTACTTACTTAAATTAATATATTCAATAATTATAACGTAGTTTATTAATTAGCCACTTATATTAGTCAACCACTCATTTTTTCCTAATATACTTAATTCTAAAGTACTTAATATAGTTAATAGTCGAGTCGATCAGACAAGCGAATTGATCACCCAAACATAACCACAGCACATTTCCAACTAATATATAACACCTAAGAACTCAATTAAATTCAAACTAGTTAAAGTCCTCTTTTTAGACATTTCTTTAACAAATTAACATATTCGCATATTATAACTAGTATTCCCCATAGACACCATATCGCCATTAGCCCATCTCAGTCCTCAGTCAGCAACTACTACTTCGATGCATTTCCTCCTTAATCTAAGCTATAGCCTCTCCCTATAATTAAAGGTCCTCTACCTCGACTATAGTAAGACTCCCTCCTTATCTAAAACGGGTTTTCTTTACCCTCTAGCATCAACTAAATATATTATTTTCCTCTTAAAAGATCTAAACCTTAAACCTTAATAAAACAATTTAATATATAAACCTATAAGCCCCCTTTAATAAATACTTTATAGTTTTAATAATCAGAGTTAGTAAGCTATTCTAATACTTAGAAATTTAGTTCTTAATAAGTTTAGACTAAAAAGATACTTCTATTAGATTATATAGTATCTAAAAAGTCTATAGAAGAGGTATTATTAAAAGGCACCCTAGGAACGTTAGCGTATATAACTTAACGTTAAATCTTAAAAGTACACTTTTAATACTTAAAGGAACAAACCTAGCCCCTCTAAAACCTCCCTAAATATTTTTAGTCATTATAAGTTATATAAAAGTCCTATAAAATACCGAGAAGAGGTCCTCCTTCATAATATAAGTATTACTCCAGTACATCTTATCCCTAATTTATCGACTATACACCTTCTTTAAGGGCCCAAAACACCTAACCTCTAAGAACTAGAATAAATAAGAGGAATAGACTAACATACAAAGAGTAGCAATATTATTTTCCTTATAATATATCTCAAAGTCGGCGGCGTAGTAACTTTCGTAACAACTAACAATAAGCAGGTAATGGCTGCCTCGCGTACGCAGTTTTATATACTAATTAAAGTACTTAAGTTAATCTAGGCCTCTTTCGTTTATTACCCATTCTTTTTCTAACATTACAATAACCCAGTCGCATAATAAACCCGTTTCTATATACCAGATAAAGAAGTAATATTACCCTATAACAATAGTATATAATAGAACACTATAGCCTAACGAACTAATAGCCTAAATAACTATAACCTATTCACAGTTACTAGACTATATTATTCTTATATTTAAATACATTTCAGCACTTATTATAACTATTCTAAACACAATCTAGCCTATTATAAACCCAGTCTTATTAAAGTTATAAATATTTAAGTCTATAATACCGTATTTCGCAATTATATTCACCACAAGCCAAAACCACACCTTTATCGCGTCTAGATCTTTATATTAGGCCCTTTTATATTCATACTCACAGAAAAATGCATTCGGAGCTATCATTATCGCTTAACAAAGTTCAAAGCCCAGCACTTCCCAACTAGGGGCACGTCACAGTTAGCGAGCAGTCGATTAGCCATATCTTCCACACCACTAATCCAGGGAGGAAACAATCGGGAATCTAGGTCGAGAATATACTCAACAAGCTTCTCTTCTTCAAGTACCGTCAAAACCAAGAGTTAGGTATAGTATCGTATCGTAATAATTTGACGTTGAATCAGTCACATAAGGTTAAAAAGGTTACTAAACAGATACAGACAGCGGCTCGTATACTTAAATTTAAGGTCTTTTTAATAGCTTAAACAACTAAATTCAATTAGACATCTTTAGTTTATTATAACGACATTATTAGTAATATAACGCGATGAAGAAGTTTGAAGATAGTTCTATACAGTTAGCTTATCGACTCACTTGTCTGATTAACTCACTTATTAACTATATTAGACCTTTAATGTATTATTACTTTATAACTATAATACTAATCTATATACAAGAAGATAAAATCGTTCTTACGATCAATGCAATTCAATCCACATACGCGAAAGGCAGTAAATTAAGTATTATACATATAGTAACTATATATAGAGTATTAAAGAGTAACTTATGCAACAGAATGAACCACTAACTCCAACACAAACATACTCAACCCGAATAATATAAACTTAATCTTATTAAAAAAAGCACTTCTCTAATATATTACTAAATAGGATTCCAAAGAATTTCCCTTATAGCTTACTAGTATAGAATATATAACTACGAGCGCGCAATAGTGAGCCTATTAGTAAGTACTAGGCTAAGTAGTTTATAAACTTATAACTATCTTTAAGAACTAAATTTAATTATCTATATAATTATTAAAGGACTCTTTAAAAAGATATTATAGTTATTAAAAAGTAGGTTATATTATTATATAATATAATAAGTAGATATAGAATCAGAGAGGGGGGTATATATAACTTTGACAAGACTAGCTTTATAATAGGTATTATCACCACATCAATAGTAGTAACACGCACCGATAGACACAGTAAAACAAAGTCTATTCAGCCTAGTAACTATGAATAGACTATAGTTATTAAATACATTGATTCGGGCAGGTGGTACATCCCTCTATTTATGATTGTTCAAAGCGCCTTTCACCTTACTAATTAGACTATAGAATTAGGGTTTCTAAGTAACTAGATTATTAAACCTACTACTAATAAATAGACTAATAACAAGATAGGTCTAGACTAAATCAAACACTTTAATAAATATACTAAAAGCTATACTAAAGGTATCTCCTAGATACTTATTATTAACGATTATAAGACCTATTTATTAGCTAAATTTAATAATTACTATAAATAGAACACTATTATTACTATTAATATACTTCTATATTTATCTTATCTACTTTGGTTATTAAATATTACCCTTTATTTACCTCTAAAAGGTATAGATAATAATAAAATTAACCTCTTCATTTAAGTTTCTATAAACTATAATATAAAATCTAAGTTCTTTATTAACTTCTACTATATATACTAAAATGTTTTTATTAAAAGAATTATTAAATCTGTATTCTTAGGAGCTAGAATTAACCTATAGAAACTAAAGTATATTGCTAGTAAGCTTAATATATATTTATAAACGCCTATACTTCTATAAACTAACCCTTTAACCCTGCTACCTTGATAGTTATGAATACTCTCTAACTCATAACAAACCATCTTATAATCTAATTTCATTTAAAAACAGATCTCTGATTATTAAAAAAGTTCTATAACTCTAATAATTAAAATAGTGAAATAATTATTAAAGGGTATATAAGTAATAGTAACTATACTCTCTCACTCTTTTAACTAATTAACTATATATACTTAAGGATATAACTATAGCACTTACTAAATACTAGAGGGCTAAGAAGTCTAGAGTATAACTTAGAGGAATACTTAGTATAAAGGATTTTTAGGTTTTACTAGAAGAGAAATAAAAGGGGAAATATCTACTACCTCGAGATAATAAAAAAGGGGGTCTATCGAAGAGGGCCCGGTCGGCTTAGAGACACTATAGTGTATGTAGGAAGATAGGACATAATACGCGAACCTATTTTAAAGATATAGAATTGTTAAACAAATAGAATAACGTGGTTGATAAGCGAGTGTCGCAACAAGTTATAGCCATAAGATAAATCCAATTATAAAGCAACACTAAAAACATATGATTAATCAAAACTACTCAGAAACCTCTTCATTAGACGTTTCTTTAACAAATTGATATGTTCGCGTATTATAACTAGTATTCCCATAGACGCCACATCGCCGTTAGCCCGTCTCAGTCCTTGGCTGGCGACCACTCCTCCGACGCGTTTCCTCCTTAATCTAAGCTATAGCCTCCCTCTGTGATTAAAGGTCCTCTGCCTCGGCTGTAGTGAGACTCCCTCTTTGTCTGAGACTCGTTTTCTTAGCCCTCTAGCGTCGACTAAGTATATTATTCTCCTCTCAAAGGATTTTATTCTTAAACCTTAATAAAGCGATCTAATATATAAATCTACGGACCCCCTTTAATAGATACTTAACTACCTCAATAATTAAAGTTAGAGAACTATTCTAATAGTGGGAAATTCGATTCTTAATAAGTTCTAATTAAAAAGACGTTTTTATTAGGTTATTTAGTGTCTATTAAGTCTATGGGGGAGGTATTATTGGAAGGGACCCCGGGGGTATTAGGGTATATAACTTAATATTAAGCTTTAAAAGTATACTTTTAATACTTAAAAGAACAAGCCTAGCCCCTTTAAAACTTCCCTAGATATTTTTTACCGTAAGGGCCTATATAAAGGTATCGCAAAATATAGGGAAGAAGTCTTCTTTTGTAATATAGGTATTACTCTAGTGTATCTTCTCCTTAATTTATCGACTATATGCCTTTTTTAAGGGCCCAAAATACCTAATGTCTAAGGGCTGAAGTAAATGAGAGGAATGAGCCGGCATACAAAGGGTAATAATATTGTTTTGTTTGTAATATATCTTAAAGTCGGTAGTGTGGTGACTTTTGTACTTATCGACGATAAAGAGGTAATAGCTGCCTTGTGTACACGGTTTTGTATATCGATTAAAGTGCTGAAGCTAATCTAGGCCTGTTTTGTTTATTATCTATCCGTTTTCTAACGTTATAATAACCTAGTCCCGTAGTAGACCCGTTTTTATATACTAGATAGAGAGGTAATATTACCCTATAACGATAATATATAGTGGGACGCTATAGCCCGATAAGCTGATAGTCTAGATAACTATAACCTATTTATAGTTACTAAGCTGTATTATTTTTGTATTTAAATACCTTTTAGTACTTATTACGACTATTCTGGACACAATCTAGCCTATTATAAACCCAGTCTCGTCGAAGTTATAGATATCTAAGTCCACAATACTGTATTTCGCAACTATACTCGCTATAAGCCAAAACTACGCGTTAATTATATCTAGGTCTTTGTATTAGGCCATTTTATAGTCGTACTTACGAAAAAAGCGCGTCCAGAACTATGGTTATCGCTTGACGAAGTTTAAGGCCCAGTACTTCCTAACTAGGGGCGCGTCGTGGTCGGTAAGAAGTCGATTAGCTATATCTTCTATACTACTAATATGGGGAAGAAACGATCGGGAATCTAGGTCGAGAATATACTTAGCTAACTTCTCTTTCTTAAATAGCGTCAAATTCTACGAATTAGGTATAGTATCGCGTTGTAATAGAATGCCCTTTAGTCGCCGATCTAGTGTCCTAGAGTAGACTGAGTATATCTTAGCTATAGCCTGAGTACTAAGATTTAGGTTATTTTTAATAACTTAAAGGATAAGTTATATTTAAGATTCTTCATTACTTTGTACTATAATTTGTAATAGAAGAGAAATAATAAATTATATTATTATATTATGATTATAATTTATTACAACACTTACTTATCTACGACACTCACTTATTAACCACGTTAGCGATAACGAATAGTTAATTAAATGTATTATAGTTAAGAAATATTAAATAAAGTTATAGAGGTAGGAAAAAACGAGTAGCTAACTGATATAAGTAACTAACTAATAGACTACGTTAGTAGAATACTATAGTCTAATAAATTAATAGTCTAAATAACTGTAACGTGGTTCATCAGTCAGCCGCTCATATCAGTCAGCCGCTCGTTTTTTCCCACCTCCGCAACTTCATTTGACATTTCTTAACTACAACACATTCAATTAACTATTCGTTATTACTATTCGATTTATTTGACAATTCTACGTCCTTAGAACAGGTTCGCACATTATGTCCTGCCTCACCACACACACCATAGCGTCTCCAAGCCGGCTGGGCCCTCTTCGATAGACCCCCTTCTTCGTCATCTCGAGGCACTAGACGCTTCCCCTTTTATTTCTCTTCTAGTGAAACCTAAGAATCCTCTATACTAAGTGCTCCTCTAAGTTATACCCTAGACCTTTTAGCCCTCTAGCGTCTAGCAAGTGCCACATTTATATCCTGAAGTATACATAGTCGATTAGTTAAAAGAGTAAGAGAGTGTACTATTACTTATACGCCCTTTGATAATTACTCAACTATTTTAATTATTAGAGTCAAAGAACTTCCCTAATAATTAGAGATTTATCTTTTTATAAAATTAGACTATAAGATAGTTTATTATAAATTAAATAGCGTTTACGATTACTAAAGTAGTAGGGTTGAAGGGTTAGTTTGTAGAAGTACAGGCATCCACAAATACACATCAAGCTTACTAATAACATGCTCTAGGTCCCATAGGTTAATTCCAGCTTCTAAGAATATAGATTTAATATTTTTTTTATAAACACTTTTTAGTATGTGTAGTAGAAGTTAATAAAGAACTTAGACTTTATGATGTAGTTTATAGAGGCTTGGATAAAGAGGTTAATTTTATTGCTGTATGTGCGTTTTAGAGGTGAATAAAGGGTAACATCTAATAGCTAGAGTAGATAAGATAAATATAGAGGTATACTAATAGTAATAATAGTATTCTATTTATAGTAATTATCGAATTTAGCTAATAAATAGCTTTTATAACTATTAATAATAAGTATCTAATAGATACTCTTAGTGTAGCTCTTAGTAGATTTATTAAAGTATTTGATCTAGTCTAGACCTATCTCGTTATTAGTCTATCTATTAGTAGTAGGTTTAATAACCTAGTTACTTAGAAACCCTGATTCCGTGGTCTAATTAGCAAGGTGATAAGTACCTTAAACGATTATAAATGGAGGGATGCACTACCCGTCCGAATTAATGTATTTAATAACCGTAGCGCGTTCACGGTTACTAGGCTAGATAGACTT
>WIGM01000770.1:0-14825 GCA_014235935.1 Colletotrichum musicola | reverse complement strand
GCAAGTCGCTCTTCCGCGACGTGCAGTACCACGTCGCACCCCGCAACCAGCGGACGAGCAAGGCTCTCTCTGTGGATGCCATCGACCTCGCACCTGCCAATCGGATGTGCGAGCGGTTTCGCGAGGACGTCGACGGTTTCTGGGCCGCTCCGAACGACGACGGGCACGGCGCCGTGAACCCGGAGCTGCGGCGCCGGCTGGCCTGTGTCGTCATATTTCTGCGGAGCAAGTTGGATGCCCAGGTCTTGGCGCCTCCACAGATTGCGGGCTTGTTTTCCGGGAGTCCCAACTTTGCTGACGTGCGGAACTCGGGGAGGAAGTACATACAGATTGCGAGGAAGCTGGGTGGCCTTGGATCGATACTCTGGTTGCCCTTGGATATTCCGCCTTCAACGTGAGAGACTCATGCCAAGTCCCAGTTAGCCCTGCCAAGTAGACTTACATAAAGCAGATACGAGAGATATCTTAATATAGACGACGAAGAGATATTCAGCCATCTGACGTCTCTCGCCCCATCAGAAGACTACACAGGCTTCGTACAACGACTCGTGCTAAGTCAACTCCGCGGTCAGTCTTCTTAACTTGACTTCGCCCTGTTTCCCGTAGTTGCTTGCTAACTCAACCTTTCAGACTCGTCGTTATCATCTTCCTATTATAACCTGTTCGTTGATTACGCCGATATAATACCAGCATCAGACCAGCTACTTCTCCTCCTTCACGCACTCGGCGGTTCTCAAACACCAGAGAGCCTTTTGACAAGAATTCGCCTGCCGCAACGGCGGTGGAACACTGAAGGAGAGATAGAGAGCGTCAGCGCCGCCGACTTTGGCCTCTCACCCGAGCTCGTCAACCTCCTGTCCGACAACGTCGAGCTTGCCAACGCGACGGCAAGCCCTTACGTCGTCAAGCACGCCCTGGACGACGAGTCGCTGGCCTGGTCGCTGTGCCAAGAACTTTCAGCCTTCTTCTCCCGTGTGCTGCTTCCAAAAACAATGGAAGAGCTCGGAGTCGCAGCATTGAAGATCTTGTGCTTCGCCTGCCCGCCATGCTACGAGGGCAATCTCGACTGGTAGGTTTCGAGTCGTCTCTCGCAAGGATCGACCAACACTGACTGCGTCATAGGTCGCCGACGGTAAAGAAAGTGATCTGGCCAATAGTAGAAAACGTCACAAAGACGTGCAAGATCCCGACAAATCTCAGAACGCAAGTCCTTGAGCTCGTTCTCTTCTTCTGCGAAAGAGACTCCGTCCCCGTTCGCCACGCTGCCGTCAACCTAGCCAAGACAATCCTCCGCAAATCGATGCCGTATTACCTCCACGCCACAGTCGTTCTATTCCGGAGTACACTGTACCGAATAGACGGCGACTTCGCCAGGTCAGAGGCCGACATACGCGACTTCATCTGGCGCGGCCCTCGTCCGACCACCCGCAGAGACCGCGCGCTGGAAGGCCGTCTGCACATCTCCCGCATCGAGACCAAGATACGCAGCTTCGACAACGACATACCCTCCTTCATCTACGAGTGGAAGGCCGAGCAGCCGCTCTCGGCGATGGAGATTGAGGTGACATTTAGGTTGCAAAGCACGGCGGCGCGGTATTTCCAATCCGTTGGCGAGTTTAGCGCGGCAAGAGCGTCGCTGGAGCAGATTCTCTCGCTCGATGGGACGAGGCCAATTCGAGGGAACACAAGGCGCATGCTGACGCAGCGGCTGGCGGATATATGCTCCGAGATGGGTGAGCATGTCAGGGCTATCGAGTTGCTGCAAGCGGAACTGCATAACCTTGACCGGACGGCGCGATCTAGAAGGCCATTTAGAAGGTTGTTGCTCGCGCTACTGGATGCCAATATTGGGCTCGGAGATCTGGATGCTGCGGCGCTGGCGCTTAGGGAGATCGAGGAGGCTGAACCGCTTGGGATGGAGGATCTTCATGACCAACAGCTGCACATGCGCGCCGTCATCGCCGCGGCGCGGATTGCGCACGCGGAGCCCGGACGGCCGTCAGCCGTGATGAGATGGGAGTTTGCGCTGCAGGAGGTGCAGCGGATGAACATCCTCGGGGCTGGGGGCGGGTTCACGGCTGCGTTGATATACCTGTCCCTGGCTCATGAGCAGCTCGCGGCCGGCGATAGAGACGAAGCTCGGAAGTCTTGGGGCGCTGGGGCCGAGATCCTCAAGACGGAGATTTGCGAGTTCTGGCTCCCGCTCGTGCCGACTTCGTGGTTGCAGAGAGTAGCCCTAGAGGTGTACGAATCGGAGGGATGGACACTCCGGATGATGCTTCCTGGATCAAAGCCTGACATCACGATACCCTAGTCCGATAGTGCTCTGCAAAAGGGGTCCGAGATGCTTGAACTAATACCACAACCCATACGGGAGAAGATATGCATGCACAACACCAACCTACAACACCACATGCAGTGAACCTCGGCATCAAGGCTTGGACGATGAAGGAGTCTCATCGCTGTGCGGGGTTCCTCGCATCTACCCCGACACAATCTGCGGGGATGTGGCGGATGCTTAAGCCGAGGGACACCCTGCGCAGTTGATTCTCGACAACATCTCATCGCTCCGAACATTCGACAGCAATACGACTGAAATCGCTTGTTGAATACTCTCTATCAGATATGGCATCTCAGAAGGAAGCACCATGGGTTGCGATCGCCAGCCGGAAACAAGCCGAGCGAGCGGCACGCATCCCTTCTCGATGGCGCATCCCATCCACCGCCGTCCCCCGAGATCCTCCCCGCCTTGAAGACGGGCCGCAGAACGTGCTCCAAGTCCCACGGCAGCTTCTCTCAGACGACGAAATATCAATTACAGAGTCTTACACGATCCAGACGCTTCTCAAAGCGATATCCGCCCGTAAGCTCTCCGCAACCAAAGTCGCCGAGGCCTTTTGCCACCGCGCCGCGATCGCGCAGCAGCTCACCAACTGCCTGACCGAGCCTCTCTTCGACGAGGCCATTAAGCGAGCAGCGTATCTGGACAGATACCTTCGGGACCACGGAAAACCCTTTGGCCCTCTCCACGGCCTTCCCGTCTCGATCAAAGACGCATTCAACATCGTCGGCGTCGATTCGTCCATGGGCCTAGCCTCTCTGTGCCACAAGCCCGCGTCCAAAAACGCACCGCTCGTTGACCTCTTACTGTCTCTCGGCTGCGTCATCATAGCGAAAACCAACGTCCCGCAGACCATGATGAGCCTGGACTCAGTCAACAACGTCTTCGGCCGGACCATGAACCCCATCAACCGGCTCTGCACCGCAGGCGGCTCCTCCGGTGGCGAGGGCGTCCTCGTGGCGATGAATGGAAGCATGATCGGCGTTGGTACTGATATCGGCGGCAGCATCCGCATCCCGGCCATGTGCAATGGCGTTTACGGATTCAAGCCGTCCAATGGACGTATACCGTACGGTGGCCAGGTGCTCACGGGTCAGGAGGGGATGAGTCGTACGTCTGTTCAGGCCGTTGCCGGTCCAATTGCTCGCAGCGTCGAGGATATTGACACATTCCTCTCCGAGGTCATGCCGCGCGCGTGTCTTTGGGGCGAGGACTGCATGCCGACTGCGTGGGCGCAGGCTCCCGGCAGTACGCGGCCCTCGGGGAGCGGGAAGGATGGCGAGTTGGTTATCGGTGTGCTCCGGAGCGATGGGAACTGCGCACCCCTTCCGCCCATCGAGAAGCTACTGGACGAGGTCTCGGCTTCACTCGCTCGATCCCCGCATGTCAGGCTAGTCCCCCTCGAGACCCCCGCGGCGTGGACGAAGGCCCAGTCGGTCATGAACAAGCTCATGAGCGTCGACGGCGGCGTCGCGATGACCGACATGATCGAGGCAACGGGCGAGCCGCTTGTTCCCTGGTTGGCGCCGCGCTTCAAGAGAAAGAACCCACTGTCTCTTGTGAGCGTCGCAGAGCTTCAGGCCCAGCGTTCGCGTCTTGAGCGCGAGATGCTCCGGCTCTGGATAGAGGAGGACGAACAGGGCCGGCGCACGCAGCGGATCGATGCGATCGTGTGTCCCGTCGCGCCGCATCCCGTACCTCCCATCGATGGTTACAACGCCGTCGGAATGACCAGCAGCTGGGTCTTGCTGGATTACCCGGCTGGCACCGTCCCGGTTAGAGACGTGAAGGAGGCTGATCTGCAGCTCGGCAGGCCGCAGGGCGGGAGAGTCCTGGGAAGCTGGGATGAGGGGAACCGCGAGCTGTGGGACGAGGGCAAAATCGATCGACGGGTGTATCTCGGCACGGTGCTGAGTGTTCAGGTGGTTGTTCCGAAGCTGCAGGATGAGAAGTTGATCGAGGTCATGAGCTGGGTGGACGCGGCTTGCCGAGGAGATATCGTGGCTACGAGCTCCAAGTTGTGATTGCTAGACGCGTCGTGTTTCGAATCCGAAGATGTTGGCTCTTCCTGCAACCTCCCACACTCTACTTGATTCCTTAGTTGTGGAGGAGGCGCGCTGCTCTTTCCCTTGTGGCACGAGAAAGCGCGGCCGAACTTTGCTATGAATGTATGTGCCATGACACAAGAAGTGACACCATATAAAAGAACGTTATGGCAAGGGATTGGTTCTTTTCTGATCGTTAAATCTGCGCATCACAGCTTTTAGTTGAGACTGTCTGTCTCATCGCATTCTTCATCAATGCTGTCGACTTCGGCCTGGCCGGGGTTATATTCTGGAGTATGTAGAATCCCAAGGGGCTGTTCGACCTTCGTCAAAATATGTAAGCCAGCATCAACACCAGGAATACTCCCAACCGGGCGGACGACGGAGATGACACAGCGTTAATCAAGGTCTCGTTGAGAGATTCATGAGAGTCCTTCAGACCCGCCTTTAGTTTTGCAACCAGAGGAGTTCGGGGTGGCGAACCAGAAGAGACCATGCTGAGACGAACAGACCTGCCAGACTCAACGTGGGACGTGTCTCCCGTCTTGCTTCCTATCGATCTTTGTAGACTTTCATAACCATTGAATGTAGGCTCAGCCTTCCTTAACCTCCTCAACCGCGGAGTCCTCGCCTTGTGAGAGCACCAGAGCCCCTAAGGGTAACCGCCTCTGAAACGACGGGGGTTCTATGCGAGCTATGCGAGTAGTTAATAACTGTGGACAAGGTCTTGGAAACCAGACAGGCCCCCTCCAGTCTTCAGTCTCCCCGGGTAGCACTACTTCCTGCTATGCATGAACGGCCTCATCATATCAGGTCGTTTCTGCCATTAGTTCAGTCTTCCATCAAATGGCATGTACGGTTCCACAAACGAAGCCATTGCCCCAGCCCCTGTCCCCAGCTCGAACTCGTTCATGACGATGTCCCAATCCCGAGGAGCCATGATTTGGTCGTACGAGCCATCTTCCAAGTCTCCCAACGGCAGTGGAAACTCTTCAATCTCCTGATCATATCCGGCTCCAGCCGTCGGCATTGTCGGCGGGTTGCCGGAGAGAACGGTCTGGCGAGCCACGGCAAAGCTGGCTAGTTGATGAAACGTCTTGCAGACGTCAAAGAGCTTCCTCAGTGACGGTGAGGCTGGGGTCGCTGGCTCGATAGCATCCACGGCGGTGCCGAGGAGGGCTAGGTCTTCAGCCGATGAGGTCACGATCGTGTTACCTGCAAGCACGACGAAGGTTGCGAAAGGAATCATAGAGAACATCCTGTGCCAGCGTAAGCAGTAGTGTCCCGTCAAGCAAGCAGGCAAGTGGGGACTAACATATTTAGCATCATCGTCCAACTCGTCTGGTTATCACGGCCCCAGGCCTCGAAGGCCTGCACCATGGCGGCGAGCGCTTTCCGCGCCGCGTCAATGCAAACAGTGTTGCACTGGAGCGGGTTCGGGCTGGGCTCCTCACAGGGCACGATCCGGTAGGCTATGGCCACTAGGCTGTACATCATAATGTCAAACAACAGAACGGGGGCGTGGTAGATTTCGCTCTCTGGTAGGTCGTCTTGTAAGGTTTGTTTGAAGTCCTCGTTTGCTTGCAGGATTCTCGTTACAAAGGATTTTGCCGCTTCGATCTTGGCTTGTTGGGGTTGTTGCAGGGCCGCTGCGGAGAACAGCTGGATGTGCATATCGCCGACGATGAGAGCGTATTCTACGTAGCCGGCGTAGAGACTGTCATGAGAAATCAGAAGGGGAATGTTAAGAATGCATCAGATGGCAACTCACTCTGCGGGAACGCCCGGGACAAAGTCATTCGGAAAAGACGGCCGCGGCGTCGACACGTCGTATGGGTGGATCGAAGGTGACCGTCCAAGGGTGAAGGCCATGCCCTTCTCGTGGATAAAGATGTGCCAAAAGATCCGCCGCTCTTTCGAGATTTCGGGTTCGTCTTTGCGGAGACGGTGCCAGCCCAGGTCGATGCACATCCGTGAAGCGGCAGAGATCATTTGCCAAGCGAGAGCAGTCCTCCCAGACTTGTTGCAGAAGGTATACTGGTCATGTATTTTTCAGTGTTGGTTTGGCAGACATTGTGTCAGACGCGGGGAAAATTACCAGAAGCGAAAGAGCCTGACAAGCCTCCATTGAGGGGTCGTTGCAGAGCCTCAGAGATTGCATCGCAGCGTCGATGTTGTCCCTCAGGAGCTGCAAGTAGCCCTGAATATCGGTAAAGGTCACGCCGACCTGAGCATGGAACCTCTCCTTTAGTCCAAGAAAAAGGAAGAAGAGCCCCGTGTTGACGATAGCCCATGACAATGTGGAGTATTTGGTGACAGCAAAGTACACCTTCTGACAGAAAGCCGTGAAGTCCTGCTCGTCGACAACGGGGCAGTCG
This sequence comes from Colletotrichum musicola, assembly GCA_014235935.1. Lineage (NCBI taxonomy): Eukaryota > Fungi > Ascomycota > Sordariomycetes > Glomerellales > Glomerellaceae > Colletotrichum > Colletotrichum musicola. The sequence continues at coordinate 8,061 of WIGM01000770.1, read as the reverse complement.
ACGAAGAACCGCTGCCTCTCGGTTTGCGCGAGCTGGAGCAGCTTCAGAATCTTGTCCACGGGCGGCAGGGACCGGCCCTCGAGCTCCGGGTAGTGCACCCTGACCGGCGACGGCGAGCTTCGGGTCCCGGCGGAGGGCGGGCTGCCCTCCTCGCTATCGGCCGTCTCATCGATCGCCTGCGTCGTTGCGGCGAAGGTCGGATCGCCCATACTCAGCTCCAGATTCGAGGCTGCGTCGCGGAGGGCGTCTGTCTCACGGTGAACGTGGGCCTTGAAGGAAGAGTCACCGCGGTAGCCCTCGGACATGACGGACATGTTAGACGGGTGATTGCTGATGAAGGATCCCGGTGAGTCCCTCGGCGACGGGCCCTGGCTCTTCTCGTTGATTTGCAAGAGCTTCTGAACCGCCTGCGAGACCTCGCGGAGGGAGCGGTCAACATTCTCCATTGCTTCATCGTAACGCGGAGATATGAGAACCCGTTGCCGCCTCTCGGAAGAGCGGTGGGAGATGCGGCAACTGAGGCCGGCCGCAACGCAGCTTGAGCATGGGGACTCTCGGTCGCATTTTGTCTATGATTCTTTGTTAGCTTCATTGTGAAGTCAGATGCTAACGGTTATTGTTTTGTGATGACATTCTTGAGTGAGAGAGAGAGTGGTGCTGGTAGGGAAGCTTGAAACTGGAGGGGGAGGAAGGCTTTGGAGGCAAGGAGGGGCATGTGACTCCTCCTCCATACTATACCGAAGGTAAACTGTAGATAGATCAGAAAAAGATGAGCGTAAGTACCTTTCTATCTTTACACTGATCGCACTGGACTTTATGTCAGCTGCTCTGCAGGCCACATAACTTGGATGGCTCAAGCATACTTACGGCGGGTCGTTTTGCACTTGATGTCTCCATGGGTTCCGTCGTTGGACCGGCAATGTCGACCAAGAGCAAAGATATGATGATTAGTAGTAAAATCAATGAGACAGTGAAATCGGCGTAGATGAAAGATAGATATCACAAGTCTGACACACCAAGACCGGCCGACTTTAGTGGGGTCAATTTCAACTTTAACCAAACCAGACTGACTTCACCATGCAGCAGACAACGCCTCATAGAGCCGAGACGCCCTAGATGGTTGCTGCAAGCCCGCTATTTGGTGTCAGTAGAAGGAACCTTGACTACTGTATAGACGTACTGTGTGTCCGTATGGACAGTAACGGACGACATTGACGACAATCAAAGTGGCAACAGTAATTGTGGCAAGTGAGGGGTCTAGGAGTTTCTTCTAGGAATGGTTAGCTGGCGCGCAGTAGGGGGCCGGGGGTAGGGCGTGTCATAGGGCCAGATCTACAACCACACCACTACTTTTGCCTTGCTGGTTGCATTCAGTCGCAAATTTATGGTCCCGAAGTCTTGCCACATTGGAGGCAAACGGGCAACCATCTGTTATGGTTGAGCTGTCCGATTGGGTTGAGTCCTTGTCAGCTTTGCTTCCCTAGGTCGGCGAGACCCGAGCACATGCACGACGGTTGATCGTCAGGTTCAAAGCACGAAGACGTAATTCGGAATAATTCAGCTGGCTTTCAAGATGTCTTCGACACAGCTTTGGGTTGAGGGGGCAGGAAGTCGTCCAGGGAGTACTTCCTACAACTCATCTACTCATCCACTGGCCTTGTCTTCACCATCCTTCTATTTGTTAGTAGCGTTGCACTCCCTGAAATTGTTTATTGAACTCTGCCTGATTCTTGTCGAGGTGAGCTATCAAAGGACAAAGTACTTGGCGTCGCCTTGACCTCTCTCGGTCGGTTGCCCTTGTCGATGATACCGATCTGCACAGGAAATCTTGGTTCACTGCAAATCCTACTCCAATCCCATGGATTAAACAGAGCAACCTTGGGTCCGAGGTCCCGAAGGAGGCCCGATGGCTTGCTAGGTAGAGATCAGTAACCTTTGCCAAACATTTCGTGGTCTCAATTTGGAGAGGAGAATCAAGGCGAAGAAACTCGCTGCCTAGAAAAGTCCCCACGGAGGCGTCGTCAGCCAGAGAGCCGCATACTGTGACGTAGATGGAGACAACCAAATAAGTAAAATTTCCCGATTGAGCGCTGGGCGAAGGTGTGTGCTGTCTTACAGAGGGTTGGAAGGATCCGGTCCCTTGTCTCGGCCTATTCGACAGCCCACAGCTTCTTATCCGGCTTCATCCAAGTCCTTTCCATAGCCTCTAGCTCTGTCTTCGCTGTCATCGAATACTAGGAAATAGGGAGACGGTTGAGACAGGGGTTTGGCTGACACCGCGGATAGAAGGCTGGGAGCACGCCTCATCTCCTGGGCATTTTGATTGCCAATCTAGACAGTGATTCTCGCAGTTAATTTCTGCGCCAAGGGGGCGAGATGCTTTGAATATTGTCACAAACACCCTCATGCAGTCGGCGGTGTTGGCACGTCAAATAGAGAAAGCACACGTTTTCCGGCCACCTGAGATGAGATACCTTGTTGTAATCGAAGGATCATATGCGGGCAGACCTCCAAAAATGGGAGAAATACGATTTATGGCGATGGAACAACTAACTTGTGAGTCAACTGGCGACCGTATGATCCCACAAGACCTCATTTCCGGGCGATGCAAAGTATTCTAGTTCGCTTTTCCACAGTCTTTCCATCGCTCATGGGGCATCCTCATCCTCATTGACTGACTGCCACGATATTGATGCATCTCGTATTATTCCTTGCAGGCAGTCAACCGCCGCCAGGTTGGTGCACTTGGGTAATATAATAAGGCTCAGGAAGGTGGGCAACAGTGACGAAAACATGCAACAGGGCAGATTGGCAATGGTGTTTTTTTAGCGAATATTTTGAGGCTAATAAGAGAAGTAAATACCTGCCCATACCGAAGACATGTGTGCATGTGCATTAAGCAGGGAATTAGGGATCCTTCAGCTGAGAAATCTAGCTGCGGGGAACCTGAGCTTCGTCAACTTCACGGGCACGGGCCCGAGGGCCCGGCATAGCCATGTTGACTCCCCGACATCATGCCAGTCACATACACCGAGGCTGCTGAAAGTCCCACGGGCATTCTGTATAAGAGAGCGTAAAGCACCAGTCTTTCATGAATTCTATCAAAACCAACCTAAATCAACCTCATTCAAACAATCATAAGCTATTGCCGAATTTCATCTCGGTATCAAACTTCCTTCTCATATTTCAACAAATCGTCCAGCCTTGTGAACACAATGAGGAAAGCCGTCATCAAAATTAGCCTTCTTGCTGGGCTTGTTGCTGCATCAAACTGTACGGAGCCTGTCAACGCGACTGTTCCAGTGCCCTTCAAGGGCGGCACACCTCCTGTAAGTCGACTGGAAAATCTGTCCTACGCACCGTCTTACCTGTGACAGTGCGACGCCCTCATTGCCGTTGGTCTGAGGGACAGGATTCTTCTCCCTTCCGACGCCGCCTACGAAGACCAAGTCAACACTTGGTGGTCTAAAAATGCCCGTTTGCACCCCTGGTGTATCGTTCTCCCACAGAGCACCAAAGAAGTATCGCAAGTCTTGACCACGCTGGTGGACCTCCCGGGCGACGGAGCCGGTCACTGGCACATTGCGGTCCGCAGCGGCGGCAACGGCTGGCAACTCAACAGCAACATCCAGAACGGCGTCACGATCGATCTGACGCGCATGAACTCGTCAGTCTACGACCCGGAGACCAACGTCGCCCGTGTCGACACCGGAGGCCACTGGGAGAGTGTCTACGCCGACCTTGACGAGCAGGGAGTCGTGGTTGTCGGCGGCCGCGACGGGAACGTCGGCGTTGGTGGTTTTCTCCTTGGAGGAGGGACATCCTTCTTTTCTCCGTGGAAGGCTTTCGGTTGCGACAACATTGTAAACCACGAGGTCGTCCTCGCCAACGGGACCATCGTCAACGCCAACAAGACTAGCAACGCAGACCTGTGGAGGGCCCTCAAGGGCGGCGGCAGCAACTTTGGCATTGTCACGCGCTTCGACTTGGAGGCCATGCCTACCCGCAAGCTCCACTACGAGCTCCGGACGTTGCCTGGAAACGCCTCGGAAGCGGTCATCGACACCCTCGTTGCTTTTTCGGACTACGATACGTCCATGGCCGACAACGCTTTAGTGACCTATCTCTCCTACAACACCTCAGTGGCTGCGGAGACCACCATCGGCACGATCTATGTCAACACCGCCGGCGACGACAACGCCTCGACTGCGTACGACAGCCTCCGCGAGGTTCCTGCGGTCTTCAATGCCACGACAAAGCAGACGCTGGCCCAGTCAGCCGTCGATTCAAAGGCCGAGTCAGGCACATGGTGAGTGTACCATGACGCACAACAAATAGATACCAACGGTCTTCGTTCAGGTAACTGACATTTCTCGCAGGGCTTCAGGAGCTACGCTCGTCGTCAAAAACAACCCCTCGATTCTCAGGGGAGTCGTGAGAGGGCACGAGGCATTCGTCAAGACCCTCCAGGACTCCATCGGCAAGGACAGCTTCCGCACCATGATCTTTCTGCAGCCTCTCCCCAAGGACTACGCACGCATCGCAGAGGAGAAGGGCGGCAACATGCTAGGCCTGGAGAATATGCGTTTCAACGCCGTCATGTGGACGGGCGGCGTCTTTGTCACCACCAACGAGGCCGACTTCGCCGTCGCGCAGCAGCGGCTGAGCGAGATGGCGGGCGCGGTTCACGAATACGCCGAGTCGGTCGACGGCGCTGAGGACTTGGTCTACCTCAACTACGCCAACACCCGCCAGGACGTCTTTGCTAGCTACGGCGCTGACAATGTCAAGTATCTGCGGGAGGTTGCTGCGAAGTATGACCCGAACGGTGTTTTCCAGACGCGCATCCCAGGAGGCTTCAAGATTTCGAGAATAGGAGTGTGAGGGGCAGGCCAAAATCTCGAGATTGCATAGTCATTACGCTTAGTGCTACTGTCTGTGTTGGTTGAAACAGTCACGACGATCTGGACGCAACTGTATTTTGAACACCGCGAAACTAGTTTAGAATTGCATCAATTATCTAGGAAAGTTTACACCGAAGTCCTAGGGTCAATGTCTATACTCTTGGATGTAAGAAAGCACAAAGTTATGAGAGTACATGAAGTGCAGTTCAATAGAGCACGCTTTGGCTGGTTTTGTAGTCAGCCACGACGTGCTCAGTCGTTTAGACCTGAGGAGTGTAGTCCGTGACAATGCCGAAGATGAACTCCTCAAAGTGAGCTTGTCCCTTAAAGGTCTCTTGTCCTATAATGCCACCCTCGAGGAGACCGTTGGCGCGCTGGTAAATACCACTCTCGTCCTTGACAATCAGCTCAGTGGTGACGTTCAAAGCCAGAACCTCGCCGTCAGGTAACGTGTAGCGAATCGACAGGCCGTCAGTCTCCAATAGGCCGGTGGTGGGAGGCCAGGCCGCCTTTCCACCCCTCTGGCGAACAATCATGCTCTCGTGGTCGCAGCTGACCATCAGAGCCTCGCCGTCCTTGACGACATAGGAGCGGCGGCTCTCGTTGCCGCTGTAGTCGAGAAGGTTGTACCAGACGATGGAGTAGGGGCCGAGGCGACCGTGGCCCCAGTCCCAGTAGCGCGGACCGTCGATGATGGACTGGTTGCCCCAGTTCTTGTCGTGGTAGCCGATGCCGTCGGCGAAGCTGATGGCGGTATCCTTGATGGTCAGGTCAATGATGGTCTCGGCGTCGGGGATGGCGTTAGCCCAGTACAGCCCGGGCAGGAGGTTCTGGTTAGCACCGACGGCGCCGTTCAGGACGCAGGGGTAATGGGCAGGTGCAGTCTAGTGATTGAATTAGTTAGTGCTTTTCCTCGGGCTCTGGGCGGATACTCACTGATTTGTAGGTAATGGTGCCCTTGATGTCCATGGCATCCGAGTCGAGGTTGATGGAGTACTCGACATCGGGCTTGTCGAGGGCCGAACCCTTGAAGCTTCCAACCCCCCTCCAGTCCCCGACAATGCCGTCGGCGCCGTTGGTGATCGTCACACCGGCATCCGCCATGCCCTCGTAGAAGAAGGCGCTGCCGTTGGCGTACGTGCCGGAAACCTGCACAGACAGTGGATGGGGGTTCGCGGCAAACTCGCCCGAGTTGAAAAAGACGATGTTGAGAGTCTGGTTTGTGGCCTGGGAGAAGACATCGAAGTACCAAAAGTCGGCGGACTTTCTAGCGGCCGGGGTGATCATCTTGAAGCCGTCGAGGTTGCCAGCTACGGACAGATGCTCAACGCTGATCGTCCCGTTGTGATAACGAGGCTCCAACTCGAGAGTACGGGTGGGCACCGGGCTTTTGACGACAGCTGCAAAAACCGTTCCGAACACGGCAGATGCCAGGACGAAGTTGGTGACCCCCATTGTGAAGATGTGGTGAACGAATGAAGATAACAAGTGGTTTTTGAAAAGAGGGACGAATCTGACTTGGGAAGTCTGATGAAGAAGGAAGAAGAAAACTGTGTTCGAAAAGACATCCTGCTGATATTTAAATATTTGGTTTGAAGTGAATATTGCAAGGCCTGAATGTAGGTAGCTCCGTCGATGTCGAGTGCGACTGTACGAAAGCGCGCAAATGTGGGTTCTCCAGAGCCATGGATGACTTCGCAACTAAGTGGTACGAATGCGCGTAAATAGATGACATGTGGTTACAGAGAAGGCTGTGCATCAAGTCGCCACAATATTCAAGGTCGTCGTCCTCCCCTAGAAATGCCTAATCATCGACTTGCGGGGTTGATCTTCCATTACGCGCTCCCGTGTAGGCGTGGTGTAATCGACATGCATGGACGATGCCGCAGATCAAGAAATCTCCGATACTCGTACCAAAGATGGCTTGTGCTGTCCAGTGGACGTATCAAAGTGGTTGTTGGATGCCCTGACATGGCGCGTATTCGTAAAGGTGCCGAACAGGCCATCCCTGGTTCGGCTAACGGACCGCACCCGGAGCAAGGATCTTGTCACTATTGGACAACCCGGTCCATACTGACAATGGCTATTGTCAATCTGATCGAAGGATAGAGGAACTAACTCGTGGCTTGGTTTTCGCGAGAAAATGAAATAAAATTAGAAGTAAATCTAGACTCTTTACTACCACCAAACTTCGAAAGCAACACAGTCCCACCCTATTTATACCCGGCCTGAATGGCGTTCTTGATCTTCTCGCCGAGGTCTGGGCTGACTAGAGAGAACATTCCTGCGGCAAAGTCGGTGTTAGTCATTGATTAACCCTTTCAAGTGCTGCGTTATCAAGATATGTGTTGAATGGCGAACTCACCGAATGCCTTCTCGTGAACCTCTGGTCTGGCGCCACCGAGGTGCTGAACAATGTTATACACGAGAGCCTCCTGCTCACCCGGCTGCTGGCCCAGCACGTCCCAGAACGCTCGAGCCTGTACGAAGTCGTCCTCGACAACCTGCGAAGTGAACCCGCACACGCGGCCAACCCACTCTTCATGCCCGCCGAGAGCATATCCACTGGCTCCTTGGCTGCCAACAAAGGCGACGGGCTTGAGGTCAGACCGCACGTAGTTCGGATCACCGCCGTAGTTGTCACCGAAAGTCATGAAGCCGTCGCGCTGGTAGGGGCTGTAAACTGGCGAGATGGCTCTGTTACAAGGGAGTTGCTGGTAGTTGACGCCCAGGCGGTAGCGGGCGGCGTCGTTGTAGGCGAACATGCGGGCCTGCAGCATGGGGTCTGCGGAGGGGGCGAAGCCCCTGACCATGTTGGATGGAGAGAAGGCGGCTTGCTCGATGTCGGCAAAGTAATTTGAGGGCTGAGTGTCGCGAATGTGATTAGCGCCTCTCTTACCCAGAGGGATCTGGTGCCGTGCTTACGTTCTTGTTGAGAGTAAGTTTGCCCACGGGGATTAGGGGATAGTCGGCATGAGGCCAGACCTTGGTCATGTCAAAGATGTTCCACCGGTACTTCTCGGCGTCCCTGGGATCCATCACTTGGAAGAAGACGTTCCACGATGGGAAGTCTCCTCTCGCAATGGAGTCGTAGAGATCGGCAGTGTGTGCGTCTGGGTCCTCCCCCGCCAGCTTTACGGCCTCGTCTTGGGTCAAG
>WIGM01000769.1:10841-21031 GCA_014235935.1 Colletotrichum musicola | reverse complement strand
GTCTGGAAGCACCGAAAGAACCGTCACGACACGCAAAACCCAGATTTCGACTACGAGGCCTGGAAGCGCAAGCACACCGCTTTTGCCGACGTTGCAGTGCCGAAATGGGTCGATGCTGTCAAGAAGCGTTACGGAAGCGAGACGACAAAATTCGCCTGCGTCGGCTACTGCTTCGGAGCCCTGACATGGTCTACACACCAATGACCCGAGGCCGTGGCATGACCGACGAAATGAGACAGGCAAGAATCAACCAGAATTTGATGAAGAAGGGGGGTACGGGCTGGGACGTAGGACACGGTAAGTCAACCCATGACGACAAACACGGTTCCCCGAATGGGCGCGGCTTGCTGATGACGCAATTACAGCGATCCTGTTTCTTGCCAGTAAAGAGGCTGGTTGGATCACAGGTCTCATCATGCCCGTTGACGGCGGAGTGAGTCCTATCCCCTTTCCAATACATCTTTCAGTCGATTCAAATGAACGGTAGCTGATCTATTTCAGACTATAGCTGGTAGGGCGGACAGGCCAGCACTCAAGGCAGATACGTTGGCGGAGCAGAACACCGGTGTGAAGAATTAGGCGGAGGATGTGGAAGGCTGGGAACGTCATTGATTCTTCACCCACTTCCTATCCGAGAGGACATTGAGGAAGTTTCTTGGCGTTGCAAGTGACCAAAACCGACACGATGTGGCGTGGAGCGCAAGGTGGAAGTAGTTGAAGTGTGCTCTTAGAGGCTTGTGGAAGTATCGCTTGAGCTAGAGAACAATGCCGCTATGAATCTTTCTATTTCTGTGTGATTGATTGCACGCAAAGTCTGAATGCGAGTATCGATGCATGTGACTATTTTCCCTACCCGTGACCTTGACGCGATTGGTACCTGTCGCTCCGGAGCAGCCATATTGCGCATTTAGCCGCCGCCGCAAATCAATTCGCCAAAGTCGATTTGCAACTCAGGAAAACAATCCAACATAGCCAGAGCAGCAAAGTTGGCGTCGCCCGTGTTGTGAGAGTCCATGTCAAAACCACTGTACCCGAGTGGATCAAGGTAAGGAAAAGCCGGTATGTAGCTTTTCGAAGCCAGGGCATCATGAAGAGCTGTGCTCTAGCAGCGGACATCTCTTCATGCTGGTGTTCAGCGCCCGAAGGTACGTTTGCATGGCTGCGCTCGCGTCGGGGTCGCCCTTGTTAGTGTCCTCGAGCTCAGCCGAAGCGCCGGTGTAGATGCAATAGCCCATGAGGTAGGTGATGTTCTCAAGCCCGAACGTTGCTTCGAGTAGCAGCAAAAGCTTTTCGATGCTCTTGGCTGCACTTATGCAGGCCTGGTAAGAACTCGCAACGGACCAGATCGGGCGATGCGCTAGGATGACTGTCGTATAGTACAGTAAACTTCGGCGTGGGCAGAGGTTAGCCAGGTACGATAACTGAGGAAACATAACTCTGGACGCAAATTACTTTTGCGATATGATGTGAGGCGGTGGACAGACCTTTGGCAAGTCATCTGGGTCATATCGCAAGTGTGGCGGTGATTGTGCTCGCCAGTGATCAAGCCGTGTCTTGATGTCTTTCAATGCCGCCTCGGTAATGGGCCGGCTGCGTCGAGAGTAGACTTGGAGGATTATATCATTTGCTATGATGGAAAGTTTGCAGGAATTCGTAAAGCAAGAAACTGCGTGGCCTCTCGTGGGCTGGTGCTGTCCGGGGGGTAACTTGGTGAGGTTGAGGTAGCCTTCAGAATATGGAGACCACAGCTCGTTGTCAACGGAGTCATCCACTTGAAACAGTCAGCCCAAACTTTCATGTCAGAGGAAGTCTAACTTGCACATATCGAGGGTTGCGAGGGGCGGGAGCTCGTTGACAGCAGGCAGCCGTCCAGTGTAGAGACTGATTGGTCTTCTCGAGGTCAGCAAAATCTCTCAGCGAATAGGCTTCTTCATCGACGAACTTGTCCCAAAAGTAGCAGCTCCAAAATAGCCTCCTTCGGACTTCGGAGTCCACAGGGTTATGCCCCTTCAAGCCGGAAATGTCTTGCCCGCTGTGCTGTAACCCAAGATCGCTGGCCATCCTGAAGGCTATCCCGCTGTACACCCACGCTTGCGAGATAGAGCCTTGGGCAAGTTCTCTGGCGCTAAGCTGGAGAAGCGCTTGGACTGTCGGGATCGAACTGGGCTGTTGTATCGCGGCGCCGAGGAGATGGCGTACCCTCGAAAGCAAGAGGTCCACAACGAGGCCATCTTGGTACTTGGCGGAATGCGCACACAGTACTGTGAGGAGGAACTCGGAGTAGTAGCAACCGCCGGTGGCCATATCCCCTGGTCATCGTATTAGTTCCGCCTTACTCCTTCAGCACGCGATGGATGTCGCAGGGAGGTGGAATTGGTCTTGTCTGCTTACGCATGAACGCGGGCCGATAAACCCACATGAACATAAGAGATACCCAGGTCCAGTGTATCTGCAAGAGTTTGGCTAGTGTCTGTCTAGCGAGGCCTGTTTCTAGGGCTATGTTTCCCAGCGCGTAGCCCTCCCAGATCGAGGATTCCTATGAGTTAGAGGACAGGAAATCTCGGGCGTTCAATGGCGACGAGAAGCTGTTGCACGTCGACGACAGGGATACAGGCGTGTTCAGCTCAGGTGGGTTATGCACGGCAGAGATCGGCCCGTAGTAGCATATCTTGCCGTGTTCGTTGACGCTCAGCTCAGTCGTTATCTGCTCGTTCGACGGAGCGTCGCTTACCGGATGGTTCTGGGCCGGCTCCCGGCTGAGTGGTCCTTCATGGTCAGGAGCATTCTGGCTGCGGAATTCATCGAGGTTCGTTGCGTTCATGTTGGCGTCAGATACTGGCTCCAGCACATCCGCCGCCGAGTTGAGGGCAATGTCGGGAGAGCTTTGTTCCTCGGGAGACTGAGCGTGATTGTTGTCGACCAACAAAGTGGCCTCGGGAGCTGGAGGCGCGGAAGGAGAACCGCGTGTGAGCTGAGCAATCATCTTTTCGGCATCCTGAAGACGTCTTGCCATTGAAAGTACTTGAGACATGGGCGGAGCTTTATCGTATCGGCAATCGTCGTGGTAGACTTCGCAAGTTTTGCAAGTACGCTGGCTTCCTTCGCATCGAACCTGTAGAGAAGGACAGGTAGGCAAGTTGGCCAGTGACAACAACTACGCGTGATAGTTCCAATTGACTTCAACCAAGTCCCTACCTTTAGTGCGCGGCAGTTAGCACACGTCAAACCCTTAGATTTTCGCATCCCGTGGCCCCGTGGCCCACGAGAGCTCGAAGAAGGCATCTTCAGTCGACCTTTCCGGACGTAAGGTGAATGTTGTTTCAGCCGTAGAATATGCGCACCTGCGATAAGCTTCAAGATTTTTGACGATAGGATCGCGAGTATCCCTCTCGCTCCAACACCAACATAGTCATGCCAAAATGTCTGTTCTTTGGCAAGCTATAGCGTGTCACATTCCCCGCCGAGGCCGAGACTGAACACGCGGGGTCCCCACAACTCCATCCGCATCAGTCAATCCCCGCATCGAAAGATCCTTTCATGTTACCTAGCGCCAATCAGGACCTTTCGGAAGATTCGGGATTTGACCATGGCGACTTTCCGCGGCGAAATTCCGGCGTGATGGAGAGGGGTCTCCTCAAATCCAAGACTGATGCTGGCTTTTCGGGATTTGAGACGCGATAACTCTTATCAGCAATGCCCGTCATGAGGTTACGTCTTCCTCACGTCGGTTATCTTCTTTGACCCGCTCATGGGCTTGGAGTCTGCTACAAAATCACCAACCAGTGAGAGAGCCGAACGATGAAGTTGCCACAGCTTGAGCATGGTCATGCGGACAGGGACATTGCCAATCGTCATTTGCTTATTAGCTTTCCACAAGTCCAGATATGTAGCTTGACGAGCTGGAGAAAATGAAGGATGGTACCCAACGAAATGACGACAACGAATGTTTGGGTTGTTCTATGGAAACCCCTTCTGTTGTTTAAGTTGTGACACATTCAGGCTGTAGAGTTTTGCCTTGTGGTTACCGTATGGAATGACCTCAAGTTGCCCTCAGTCCAACCACACGGCCTCATAGGGGGAGTCATTCCCGGGGAGCAATACTCGGCCACCTGCTCCAAGGTGTGGTTCTGAGGGGCCCATCCAAGAATGAACATACACCCCTCCGACGTGTCACTGAGATATATGTAGTCCGTAACGCCTCCAGGTGCAGAGTTCGTCTCGTCCTCCCAGAAAGCAACTCGAAGTCCAGCTGCGGATCCTAGTGTCAAGGGTGCTTTGAAAAAGGCCACAGGTTCCTCGGTCGCCAAATATCCGGTTTCGTTGAGCTGGTGGGCAGCAACTCAGCCGTTCGCTTCGGTGTTGTTCCAGCCTCGGGTGCTTGTGAAGAGATATTTGCCGTCGCGGGACTTTTGCACAGTGTTGCTTCGGTAGGTGTATTTCCCCCTCAATTCTGTTGAACGTGACAACCCCAGACGCGTCAGCCACGACTTACGAAACTCTACTCCATGCTATTCAGTGTCGTGATTGGGGGTTCACACACCTTCGGGAATGACCGTCGCCCTTTGACTGTGTTCCAAGCGTGTGTTCCCTACTTCATACACATCGAGGTACTGGCCTATTTTTGAGAGGATTTCTCGTCAGTTTCTAATGCTATCACAGCTTGAAGCTAAACTAACTATGTTTATTAATCTAAGATAGTTATGTGTTAGATTTCCTGCCATTTATACGTGCGAAGTGGCTGGACGAACGCTTACAACGTAAAGAAGCTTTCCATCGGCGGTCGGATAAGAGTTGCGGGGACCGTCGCCTGGAGAGGGAGTCAAGTTGATCGACAGCAAATCAGCCTTGCCTTCCTCGCCGATTTCATACATGAAAATGGCATCCCAACCCCTGTTTGATTAACAGTGAGCGGCACGCCGAATGTTCGGGCAGTAAGGGTTACAGATGCGGGACAAACCCCTTCCTGTTGACGTTGACGTCGAAGGCATGTGCCCCGTAAAGCTGAGCATTGCTGGTCAGTTGAAATACCAACAACCAGAGTCTTTAGAATGCTCACCACAGCCTGACGAGTTTTGTCAACGTCCTCAATGTCCAGCTTGGGGACGTAGAACATTTCGTCAATCTGTTCTCCTATCCCACCATCTTCAGCGATCAGATTGATTCGAGCTCCCGGACCGCCGGCACTGAAGGTGTACTTCCCATCATCTGAGAAGTAGCAAGAGGAGGTAGCTGCAAACATTAGCGTCTGTGGAGCGAGTAAGTAATGAGGACGATTCCAGCCGAGTACTTACTGACGTTAACGGTGTCTAAGTGAGTGAACGTGAAGTCCTCAGAAACAGCCCACGAAAAGATGCGGGGAGGCTCGATCATTGTCGTGGCGTGGATTCGGTCGCGAGCCGCGTTGGACGTGTCATATTGGTGCAGTCCAAAGCCTGGGACGGCGCCGTTGAGCGTCAACGTTCGCACAGCCGTGTCAAATGCAAGAAGAAACAAGCTCGTGTTGGTGTAAGATCCCGTGAGAAGATGGTGAAGACCCATGGTGACGATGATTGCGAAATTGTTCGAGGGTTCTAACAAGCGAAGGCGAGATGTGTTCTCTGCAGGGAAGCCCGAAGACCGTGCTGCTGGGTCATCGGTTCAAATACAAGACTGAATTGCGGCAGTTGGCACCCAATTATCAGAACACTTAGGCAGCAGCAATCAATGCCTAGTTTGATGAAGTCCGTCAACTGAGGCCGGGGGCTTTCCCCGCGGGATCTCCCCGCTCCCCGCCATCTGCATTGGATGCAACTTCAACCCAGTGTCCTTACACTAGTTATGACCCTGCGATATGTCCACGGGTAAACAGAGCTTCGGAAAATGACCTCTTACATCCTCGGTTGTCTTTGAAATGATCGTACCACTCTCAAGCAGAAACCCCAGCCGCGGAGACAGTGGGAGTTGACTATCTTGCAATCTTGCATGCGGTTTTGGACTTGTGCTTTGGATACGTTACTACAACAGACGTCATGTCCAAAAGTTCTCTATCTCTTTGTCTCTTAGGTAGTATTCAATAGAGTAGCATTCCGCGGAGCGTTGCCGCTTCATGGCTTCTCGTGCCCCTCGCGCGAAGTCAACGGATTATGTCGTAGAGAGTGTTGGCATCTCGAAACGTAACCAGACCAAGACGGTTATAAAGAATGCTTAAAGTCTAGCACAAAGTTCCAGTCTTCAATTCAACGCATTGCGTCCCACGCGGATGACTACGACGACACGCACCGCGACAACCCTATTCATCCGTCGGGCCCAGTCTTATCCGCTCTCCTTGCGGTGGTAGAGTGGAAGGGCGCGGTCTCTGGCCCTGAGCTTTTGACGGCCTTCGTAGCCGGGGTTGAAGCTGAGTGCAAGCTGGGTATTTCTGTCTTCCCGGAGCACTACAACGTCGGATGGCGTAAGCAATTGACCCCTTCCTTGGCCTCTTGAATTTGCAGTTTGACTAAAACGGATGAAAATACATCACTAGTACCGTTGGCTCTATCGGTGCTGCCGTGGCAGTCGGCAAGATCCTCGACCTCAAGCTCGAAGAGCTGCAGAAGGCCATTAGCATCGCGGCGATCCAAGTTACTGGCATGCACGACTCTTTCGGAATCGACGCGAAACCTTTCCACGTCGGCAGAGCTGCGCAGAACGGCCTGATGGCAGCTCTTCTTGCCAAGAACGGTTTCAGCGCCTCCCTGGAAGGCCTCGAGGCCGAAAGGGGTTGGATACATGTCGTCAGCACGAGAGAGAACACTACGGCGGAGTTTGAGGCCCTGGGCGAGGTGTGGGAGATCGAGAGGAACACCTTCAAGCCCTTTCCCTGCGACAGGATCATCCACGCCGCCATTGACGGTTGGATCCAGATCCGCCAGCTGGCACTCGAGCAGAACTTCAACATATCGTCCATCACAAACGTCACAGCTCGCACACACCCCCGGGTGCTGTTCTTGACCGATGACCCAGAGCCAACGACCGGACTGGCGGGAAAGTTCAGCGTCTACCCTGCTGCGGCTATTGCCTTGCTTTACGGGAAAGCGACGCCCTCCCAATTCACTGACGACGTGGTCCAGAACTCGACTGTCATTGGGTTGCGAGAGAAGGTGCACGTCACCAGCGACGATACCTTTGAAGAGCTCGAGGAGTTCGTGTCTGCTACCTTCGAGGACGGCACGACATTGGAGGTCCATGTAGAGCATACGATCGGAAGCTACGAGAATCCTCTCACTGCTGAACAGCTCAAGGTCAAGTTTCTTGACCAGGTCGGAACGGCGATCGGAGACAGCAGAGCCGAACAAGCATGGCTCACTTTCTCAACCATAGCTAACGCCACTGATGTCGGAGATGCTCTTCGACTGTACAGGAGCGAGGCCAAGACGTCTGGATAAACGATCTTGGGGGCTCTGACGCCCCGTAACAACCCGAGCCGAAGGATGACCTGCACATATTCGGAAGCTCCATTCATGTATCCTTAGTTACCACTTACAACGGTATCTATGGGTTATAGCTTAAATAGGCCATGGAATGATCTACTTCGTCGGCGAGGGAATGAAATGTACTTCAGGTTCGACATCAGTAACGTCAAGTTCAGTGATTCAAAAACACTTCCTGGGTACTATCGCAACGGTACACGCTCTGTATAACTAATGATCCTCGAATAATTTTACAATTACTTCTTCGACTCTTCCACATGATCAGAAGACATTTCTTCCTTCTCCACGTTAACCATGTTTTTGTCCGAGGGCTCATCGTCGAGCTGCTTAGGCGGGTTTGTGAAAATCTCGTCGCCAAACTTAGCCGCCACCTCCTCCAATGACAGGAATCGAGTCTCGGGCAAGAAGAAGTAGTAAATCGTGCCCGCAAACAGGTTGCATGCGATGAAAACGAAGTAAAATTTCCACGAGATCTCGTCGAACGCGATAGACGCGGCATACGATAGCCAAATGGCCGTGACGGACTGCGTGAACACGGAGAATCCCACACCCACCCCGCGGAGGTCGAGAGGGAAAATCTCAGCAACGAGAACCCAATTGACGCTGTTGAAGAAGAACGAGTACGCGAAGGCGAACATGAAGATGAAGGCAACTCCCGCACGGGAGCCCGCCGGGTTCGAGCCCTCGGGGAACCGCTCCGACAGCGCCGTCAGCACGGCTAGCAGGATGGCGAGGCAGTAGCTGCCCGAGATGACGGTCGCGCGGCGGGTCCAGTGGTCCGCGATGAAAAACACGTTGATGATCTGGCCGATGACGGCCATGAAGCCGTACAGCGCACCGATGAGGAGAACCGTCTGGCCCTCGTAGCCGAGCGAGTTGTACATGATGGACTGGTAGTTCTGTATGATGTTGGAGCCGGAGAGCTTCATCATGTTGACGGTCAGGCAGGCGAGCAGGGTGCGGCGGAGGTACTGGCGCGTGAAGAGGTTCAGGAAGTTGGACTTCTTCTTCCTTTCAGAGTCGTGCTGGATCTGGCTGCACATCTCGGCGAACTCGTTCTCGACGACTTCGGAGCCGCGGTGGTGGTGGAGGGAGTACATGACCTTCTTGGCTTCGTCGTAGCGTTCTCTCATTGCAACTATAGGACACTGTCAGGACTTGTCTGATTTGATGAACAAATTGAGCCAGTCACTTACGCCAACGGGGAGAGTAGGGTAGGAAGATCGTCATGATAGCCAGGCACAATGCTGGCGGGATCTGGGTGGCCAGGGGCACGCGCCACTGCAGGTCGCCGTGGGCAAACGAACCGGCGTAGCCAACCCAGCCAGCGGCAAAGAATCCAAGTGTGTTCATGAGACCCTTGAGGCCGACGAGGAACCCGCGGTTCTCGGGCAGGCTGAGCTCGGCTAAGTAGACAGGGGCCGTCGGGTAGACCATGCCAGTTGAGAAGCCGGAGAATGCACGACCGACGATCATCATGGCCGGGTTAACGGCAGCGGTCTGGAGCACAGCGCCGACGATGCTGGCGCACGACCCGAGGAGGAGGGTCCAACGGCGGGAGATCTTGTCCATCGTGTATGCCGACCCGCCGCTGCCGACGGCGTACCCGGCGTAGTAGCCCGAGACAATACCGGCTCGCACCGAGGCGTTCTCCATCGCTGCGCCATACATATAGGACTTGAAGGTCTCCTGAGCGATGGTCGAGGCAATAATTCCTGTGTCGATGCCATAAACGAAGCTGGTGTGGCGGCAGATGTTAGGTCTGGTTTCAAAAGCAGGCTCTTCGCTTGACATACCCTGCAAGACTAATGGCCATCCCGATCCAGATAGACCTGGTCGAGTTGCCTCGGTGTCCTGCTGGCTGTTTCGCCATTTTCTCTGTACAATGCCTCCCAGGCCGAAACTTAATAGAAGGTTGCTGTTCAATTTGTTTTAAGTCGAGAGGCTGGGAGGGCAAGCGTTGGTATGGGTGTTACCAGTCGCAGCTTATAGGCTTGGCTTATGGCCGGGAGTTGCTGGCAGACATGATATTTATGTTATTCACACAGCCAGAACCCAACAAACAGGTACTCTGTCATCTCCAGACTGGGCAAGGAACGCTCCTGATTTCACGCTCACTTCCCCGCACTGGGGAAATCTGACCAACTCCACCCCCGCGTTCCTCCATGCTTTCTCCGTGTGGAGGATCTTCCCGGGGCTCGTTTCGGGCGGGTCTGGTTGGTGGTTTGTGGGTCATCTATGGCACGAGGAGAGTGAAACTGAGGAGTATCGACTCATGGCAAGGCTCGGGGTCAGTTGGCAAGTCTCCTTCAGGTTTAGTTCATCCGAGGAACGAGAGCCGTGGTCTGTGTCTTGCGTCCGACCCAACTTTGCTTCATGTTGTGATCCGGGACTCAGAAGCTCCTCCACGCCGGCAAGCCGGGGCATCAATCAACCATTGCCGTGTAAAATCCGTCGGTCTAACATCAAGTTACTGCCAACCTCGAAGCCAGTCAAGTCAGTCATTTGTGCCCCGGTTACATCACGCACCTGCAATGTTCATCAATTGCTTATCCAACTTGGGGATTGGTTTCGGGTACGGGTTGTGGACGGTTATCACATTATGACCACATTGAGAACGAATTACCCATTCCTTCACTCATTTTATAAACAGAAGGGCCAAAGTTGTCGATGGAGTATTATTGCACAACCCTACACTAAACATTCAAGCTCCCACCAGTACCGGCAGTGATGATGACGGAC
>WIGM01000769.1:0-10744 GCA_014235935.1 Colletotrichum musicola | reverse complement strand
GACAACATCGACAATAACGGACAACATCGACAATAACGGACAACATCGACAATAACGGACAACATCGACAATAACGGACAACATCGACAATAACGGATATAGAAGCTCCCACCATGTCCTCCATTAGACATATTTCTTAGGTCTTCACTACAGTGAACAACAGCTATAATGTAACGACTGACGGGAGTATCGAAGGTGCCAGGGGTAATGTTAAGTGCAACATGTTATTTACGCTAAAATACAAAGCATTCTGACGCTCCACCCTACCATTTGGGAATCTTGGGAGAGAATTCCGGTTGGAACTTGCGCATATAAGTCGTATCATCCCGCTTCGTCAACCCGCAGTCCAGGTACTGCTTATGCAGCTTGGCCAGCCTTTCCCTGTCCAGCTCGATGCCCAGTCCAGGAGCCGTGGGCACGTCCAAACCTCCATCCTTCCACTTCAGCGCGCCGTCGACAACAACGTCCTCATCCCGCGGCTTCCATGGCCAGTGGGTATCGCAGGCGTAGTCGAGGTTGGGCGTCGCCGACGCCAGATGCGTCATGGCTGCGAGCGAGATGCCTAGATGGCTGTTGGAGTGCATCGACAACCGCATCCCCCACGTCGCGCAGATGGCCGCTAGGGTTTGGGACCGCCGCAAGCCGCCCCAGAAGTGGTGATCCGAGAGGACGACCTGCACTGCGCCCTGCAGGATCGAGGGGGGCAGGTGGGCGAACGCGACGACTGCCATGTTTGTCGCCAGGGGCATCGGTGCATCCTTGGCTACAGCCGCCATGCCCTCGATCTCCGGGGCCGGGTCCTCGAGGTACTCGACGATGCCCTCGAGCTCCTTGGCAACCCACTTGGACGTCTCGACTGTCCACGCCGCGTTGGGGTCTAGTCTCAGTGGCACGCCCGGGAAGGCTTCTCGGAGCGCCTTGATCGCCTTCACCTCTTCTGCTGGAGGGAAGACGCCGCCCTTGAGCTTGATGGCCTTGAACCCGAACTCGTCGATGATCTTACGTGCCTGTTTAACAAGCCCCTCTGGGTCAAGCGCAGCCCCGTACTCGTCGTCCTCGGCGCCTGGGTGGCCTGCCCACTTGTAGAACAGGTACGCCGAGTACTGGACGTTGTCACGTACGCGACCGCCGAGGAGCTCGCTGACGGGTATGCCGGCGAGCTTGCCCTGGATGTCGAGGCAGCCGACCTCGAATGGGGAGAAGACCTTGTCGGCAACAGAGGCGGTGGTCACCATGCCAGCCATGCCGTCGCCCCCGGTGGTTGTGTCCCCCTTCAGCGTGTCGACGCAGATCTGGTAAATCTGGTTCGTGTCGTACACCGTCAGGCCCCCCTTGGCCTTGATGCGGTCTGCTGCGAGCTGCAGGCGGCCCAGGTGGGTTGAGTCCCCGTATGACTCGCCCAGGCCGTAGGTGTCGTCCGTGACGACCTCGATGATGCTGCGGAGAGCGAAGGGCTCATGGACGCCGACGCTGTTCAGGAGGGGCATGTCCCGGAATGCCACGGGGGTGATGATGATATCGCGGATAACACCGCGGCGAGCCATGATGACTGTTGGCCTCTTTGGTACCCAGGGGTGGTCTTGGTCTCTGATTGATAACTCGTGGGTATGTATGTATGTGTGTGTGTATCTGAGGTGGCTGCGGCGCTGGGGGGTGTGTTACTGTCTACCTAGTCGAGAAACACCTGGTCCCCATGGAATTTCTGCATCCTTTTAACACCCAAAGAGTAAACTCTTCACATCCTCGGGCATTTTGCGGCCCTGCAACTAGCAGATCGCCCATGCCCCTACCCCGCGATGTTGGAGAACGTCGCATCAATGTGGGGTTGAGTTTCCGCCAACTGACGGATAAAGAGTCGTGTTGACAAGGATCGGCTTCCCTTCCGAGGAACAATTTACTCCAAGTCGGAAAAGCGCATGCTCGGAACAAGACCAACATGGCCACGCTACTCTTCCTCGGATCACTCTGCATCGTCACACCACAGAATGGACTGACCACGCCTCCGGTCCAGTCGTCCGAGGAAGACATGGAAGAGCCCATCGCCACTACGTCCTCTCGCAGTCGCCGCGCGACCGATGCCTCGGAAGGCGAGCGTCCGTCGAAGCGGGCGAGAGAAGATCCCATCCGGCCGCGGGTGAACAGGGCCTGTGATCGGTGCAAAGCGTAAGGCTCTCCGGGCAACTCATCAATGACTGGGCATATGGGGCTAACGATCTTGACTCTAGTCGTAAGACACGTTGTTCCGGCAGTTGGCCGTGCATATTCTGTGCGCATCTTCAACTGGAGTGCCAGTTCACTGCGTCGTATCGTCGAGGCCAACTTCTCCCGGCTATCGATCTCGAAACCGAGGGCTCCGAGCTTGGGCAGACAGACCCTTCGTTTCACGTCGATAGTGCCTCTGATCGAAGAAGCAGCCATGTGACAGGCGACGGTGGGCTCTACAACAATGTGACCCCATCTCAGTCAGCGCCAACAGCGACCGTTGATGTGGCGTCCGTCCAAACATCTCGGTCGGTGCCACAACATGACCCGGGATCACGCTCCACCGATGAGCCGAACGGCCAAGCCCAACGGCAGACTAAACCGGTCTCCATCCGCAACTCCCCCGAACCGTCGCAGACCGACGAGCAAGGCCACTACGTGGGCCCGGCTTCGGGCGTCTCGTTCCTCCTGCGGATCCAACGGAAGCTTCAGGTCCAATCGCCGGGCTACTTCAACTCTTCCGTCTTCAACTTCGGCGACCGGCCGCTGCCGGGTCACGACTCCTCGTTTGCTATACTGCCGCCCAAGCCGTTGGCAGAGGCCATGGTGAGGCGGTACTTTGACTTCGCCGCCACGACGCATCGCTTCCTACATCGCCCGTCGATAGAGTCGTGGCTAGAGGAGCTCTATGACACTGATGGGGCGATGCTGTACAAGGAGTCGGCGCGTAGCCGGACAGCGTTGTTGTTTATGGTCTTTGCCCATTCTAATAACTACCGGGGTCAGAGTACGAAAGACTCGATCGCCGAGTCGTCCGAGATCAGGTAAGCCCCCCGAATGCCCCATTATGATCCAGGAACTCATCGACCTTCTTTTTAGCGCCCGATTCTTCGCAGTCGCAGAGCACCAGCTCTCCATGGAGAAGGGCGAGATCCGGCTCCCGCACGTCCAGGCCCGGCTGGCGCAGTGCTTCTACCTCCTGGCGCAGTCACGGCTCAACCACTGCTGGACGCTCTTCGGCGTTACGGCGCACTTGGCTTTGGCCCTCGGAATCCACCGGAGGTCTCGAGTCGATACCAAGATGTCGAGCCGCCTCGACCGAGTAGACCTGGAGTGTAGGAAACGGACGTTCTGGAGCGCGTACAACTTGAACACGTACCTTGGCGCCGCCTTGGGGCGGCCGATGACGTTCCACGATGAGGACATCGATCAGGAGCTGCCGCTATGTGTCGACGACGAGCAGCTCCGGCCTGGGCCGTCGGTGCAGCCGGTGATATGCGGGCCTTCGATAGCATCGGCCATGGTGGCTCAGATAAAGTCCGTCCATGCAGTTATACTCAGGACAGTCGCAAGCTAACAGCAGTCAGACTATCCCGTATACTTGCCCGTATCCTTCGCGCCCTGTACGGAATCCGTCAACCGTCCACGGAGGAGCACTTCACCTTAGCTTCGGGGTTCATGCAGGACCTGACCGATTGGCGGGAGCACATCTCGTACTTGCTCGACGCCGGTGGCAGTTCCGCCATATTTGTCAAGCTAGTCCTGCGCCAGCGGGACGTCCTGAAGCTGGCCTACTGGCACGCCCAGATCCTCGTCCACAGGCCGTTTCTGCTCAAGTCCTTCACGACCTTGGCGGGCGACGGTGCGGATGGTGAAGCAACGACTCGCAGGAAGCAGGAAATGGAGAGTAACATCGAGACATGCATCAATGCCGCGACGAGCATCGCCGAACACATTAATCAGATCGACGCGGCTGGGGAGTTTTACAGCACGCTGTTTGTGAGTTGACATTCCTGACAGTAATGCGGAAGGCCGCTTTACTGATTTCTGGTCAGTTCATCCCGTACTACGGTTTCAGCGCCGTCGTCATTCTATACGTCTACGCGATCCAGCAGAGGGCGCAAGCGCCTGAGACGTACCTGAGCAGTTTCCGACTCGCCTCAAGATGCCATGCTCACATCGAAGCAATCGCCGTCAAAGGCTCTCTGATGCAAAGATACGGAGTCGTGCTGCAGGAACTGCGTCTCGAAGTACTGCGGAACAACAACTACCTTGCTTCGGTATCGGCCATTCGAGCCGGCGAGACTCCTGCTGGCGGAGAGGGTGTTCCAGCTCAGAGGGAGCTTCTTCGCAACTCCCGTGAGAGCGGACAACGAGGCCAGCAATATGGCGATCACGTTAGCAGCATGCCAAATGTTGGTCAGGGCCGGGACTTGGGTGATGCCGTTGGAGGTGGCCGACCGTCTGATAGTGCGTCGTCGAACCCAGTGGCGTCTATGGATGTCCTCGACGGAGGGTTCTTCCACATAACCAACTGGGGTCAATTTGATTCATTAGTAAGTAAAAGCATCTCTTTCCTTCATGTCATTAAACCTGCTCACTTGTGATCTTCGAAATAGGTTACGGGCGGTACCGGTAGCCTGGACGCTCTTCTTCAATTTGGGCCAACCGATGCCTGGGCCAACCTCGATACTGCAGGCTTCAACAACTGAACGAGCCCAATCTAGGAGAAGAGCGAAGAAGAGCCGCTGAAAGTCCTCCGCATCTAGGGGTTTCCGCGAGCCGCGCAAGGCGCCGACCCGGTCGGAACCGGACCCACACCCGGACCGCACTCGGACCAACCACCGGCGCGGGAGAGTCGTGACGGCTTATTAGGGCACGAGTCAAGTCAAGCGAGCATCCATATTTATATCCACTCCAACCTGCACCTACGTCATGGCGGACCCGTTTCTGCTGCGTTGAACCCGGCACGTTGAGGATTGCAGCCGCCCACTGCGAGCCCGGGACTAATGACATCATGCCGCTGTGGAACGTGCTGACCGAAGGTTTCGGGCGGGATTCAAAATTTCTCATCTAGAGATCTAAGATTCTCGTTCAGTGGACTGAGCGGTTGGCGATAAGCCATGAGAATAGGGTCGTATTGGTATGAAGAGAGACCCAAAGAGCCGGAACCAAAGAGCCATGTGGTCAAGACCCAGTGATCGGCTTTGCTTTGCTTCTTGATCGAGAAGCTGGGAGGACTTTGACTCGTCAGGGAGAGAACCCGAGTAATAAAGCGGCATCATTCTTGAAACCTGCCTGCGCTCTTTTCCTGGAACCCACTTGCCCCTCCGTTGCCCCTCCATCCTTCACGGTTCCTGGCGGTTTCCACCCCACCCTGTCACAGGCCGCCAATCACTACAAATCTGTCATCGACAATCAACAGCTCAATCTCTTTCCTCCTTTCTCCCATCTCACAGCTCTATCCCGTCTCTCCTCGCCATACCGCCCATTCCCTAAACCTCAGACTCCCAAGCCGCCAAAATGCCTCCCGTAAGTTGGACCACCGGAGTCAATTCCGAGAACCTCTCCTCACTGACACGTCTTCTACCCGGGTATAGGTCAAGTGCATCCTCTTCGACTGCGATAACACACTCGTGCTTTCCGAGATCGCCGCCTTCACCGCCTGCGCCCAGCTCGCCAACGAGATCCTCGAGAAGCACGGCATCGAGAAGCGCTACGGCGGCATCGAGCTCATGCACAAGTACGTCGGCCGCAACTTCCGCAGCATGATGGCCGGCCTCTTCGAGGTCCACGGCTTCTCCATGGAGCCCTCTGAGCTCGACAGCTACGTCGACCGCGAGCTCGCCCTCACCATCTCCAACCTGCGCAGCTCCGCGCTGCCGTGCAAGAACGTCGTGCCCCTGCTCGAGAAGCTGCACGCCGAGAAGAGGTACGACAAGGCCATCGTGTCCTCGTCGGCCATGCCCCGCGTCGTCGCGTCGATCCAGACCACCGGCATGGACAAGTTCTTCGGCGAGCCTGACGAGGGCATTTTCTCTGCTGCGAGCAGCATCGACCCGCCTACGTCCAAGCCTAACCCCGCCATCTACCTCCACGCCTGCAAGAAGCTCGGCTTCCAGCCCAGCGAGTGCATCGCCATCGAGGACAGCAGGAGCGGTGCCACGGCGGCCAAGAACGCCGGCATCCCCCTTCTCGGCTACGTCGGCCCTTACTACGACGAGGAGGACCCCGAGGAGAAGGTCAAGGCGATGGAGAAGCTCTTCACCGAGGAGCTCGGCGCCTTCGACGTCATGCACGATTGGAAGGACTTTGAGAGCATCCTGGCCAAGTTCGAGAGCTCATGAGTCTCGCTTGGTGTGTTGAATGAACTGGACATTTAGATGAGTCATGAAAAACGAGGTCGACCTGCCTCGATGGAGTTTCGCGTATCTGGCATGAATTATAGACATAGAGATCTTGGGCAAATAGAATGGTTGCATATCGGGGCATTCCCGAGTTGATATCTTCACGCTGATCTCTTCCCAATGCTGTGTTGTTCATCGGCTATATGTGTCTTCTGCCTTTTCACGTATATATAGGTACTCAGTCTACCACCAGCGACCAAAGTCTACCAAAATTTACGTCGTTTAGCTATATAAGCGTGTAAACTTCGTCGCCGGAATTTCACGTCCTCGGTCTCATCCCCTTCTCTAATAAATCTGATGCAGGGAACATGTAATAGAGGAGACCACACTTATCGCGACGCCGAGGTCCCTCAAATCGTGTAACGGAACCAAGGCACGTCATCCGCCAACTCCTTCTCCATTGCCTTCTGCTCCTCCGTCAGCTCCTGCACGCCAGCCTCCCTGGCGACGAGGTCTCGACGGGCGTTCTCGCGACGGCACCAAGTCGTCATGAACAGAGTCAAGAAAAATGCCATGCTGAGGTTCAAGCATTAGTCAGGATCAGCGAGAGGGATTGCTTGGGCTCTTACCTGACGAATCCGATGAGGATGCTGTGTCCGATGATGTATCGCGGCCCGTCGCGGGAGAGATAGACGTAGGAGGCGATGATGCCGCCGCAGTTGCCGCCCATGACCTGCATCGCGATACCGGTGCCGCGCTTGAGGCTGCCGCCGATGTTGCTGCTGTTCCAGGCCATGCCAAGGGGGATTTGGGGGTAGATTCCTAGAGAATGCAGGTCAGTCACAGCGATCCGAGCCTTGCACCAGCTAGGATGGTGAAATAGATATCTTACCAACAGCCGCAAACACAGTCCCAGCGTACTGCGCAGAGGCCTTGCTAGTACCCACCAGCAACGAAAACCCCAAGATCCCAATGAGCTGGAACCCCATGAGGAAGATGCCGCGCTGCCGGATCCGGTCGGCGTACCAGCTGGCCGCGATGGTGAAGAAGCACGCGCAGACGTAGGGCGGCACGCTCATCAGCTGCGCGTTGTTGGACGTGTAGCCCATGTTCTTGATGATGGTCGGCAGGAAGAGCGCGATGGAGTAGATGGGGCAGAAGCCGGCCATGCAGATGAGCATGTGGATGTAGATCTTCCAGTCGCGGATGGCCTGCCAGACGTACTTTACGTCGAACTCGTTGGAGAGGTGGCCCGAGTCTTCTTGGAGGCGGCGCTGGACTTCGGTGCGCTCGTTGTCGGTGAGGAAGCGGGCGCTGGAGAGAGTTGTTAATTTGTGCCGTTTGGAGGTGGGAGGTTGATGGCTTACGTAGCTGGGTAGTCGTAGATTGCCCAGTAGGCTGTGAACGAGACGAGGATACTCAGGAGACCTTCCAAGATGAAGATCCATGCCCAGGCCGAAAGGCCCCCGACACCGTGCATTTCTGCAATACCTCGAGCAAGGATTCCGCCGAACGCTAAGGAGTAGATGGTTAGCAGTCCGCTCTGCCTTCTCCAAGGTCGTCTACCTACCTCCAGCCAGAGTTGCAGCCGAAAAGAACAAGGCCATCCGGAATCCGCACTCGTGCCGACAGTACCACTGCGTAATGTAGTAGTTCACACCCGGAAACAATCCTCCCTCAAATATACCCAGAACCACCCGGGTAGCCATCAAGCCGGAGTAGTCCTTGACAAACCCCTGCCCGATCATCGCTGCCGACCAGCAGACCATGATGAACGTGAGCCAGATGGACGGCCGCAGCCGCTTCATCATCATGTTGCTCGGGATCTCGGCCGCTATGTAGAACGGGAACAGCACCGCGAGGCAGTCATTGTACTGGATCCCCTTCAGGTTTAGGTCCTGCTCCAAGTGGTCCAGACGGGCGTTCCCGATGTTCGTCCGATCTAGGAAGCATAACCTGCGTCGTAGTCAGCGTCGCATGTTCCCGCCATTCTGGGTCCAAGAATTGTGGGAACGTGGTTTGGGTCGGTGGTGCAACGATGGACGTACAGATAGATCAACGACATGAACGGGATGATGTGCCAGTCGAGCTTCCTCAGCAGCTTCTTGGTGGAGTGCGCGTCCCATGTCTGCGACTCTGCGAGCTCGATCGACTCCGCCCGGGGTGCCGTCTTTTCCGACTTTGCGGCGCTGTCGCTGTCCATCGTGAAATGCTACTCGCCGGTGATTTTCAGCGCGCAGTACTAACAAACTAAACAAAAAAGGGATGAGGTGTTGGGGGGAAGAACGTGTCGATACAAGTATTCAGCACTTCCGCGGAGTGGAAAACGACTGCCGGAACCAAGCTTTTAAACCCCATATTCTTCCCGCGATGCCAAGTTGGAAGGAACAACCTCAATCTCACATACCCCTCCCTGTCAGCACCCAACACGGCGTCTTATCAAAGCTCTAAAGGATATTGCCACCCGATCTCACCGAGACACGGAGAGGGAGAGACTAGTCCTGAAGGATCAACGCGATGCGACGATGCAGGTCAGACAGCGCGTCGTACAAACGGTCGGTCCCTGGCCAATGGATCCAGGACACAGCATGCGTCTCACGAAACTTTACCGGCGATCAAGCACGGGAACGGGAGAAGCGCCGCTGACAAAGGGCCAGTTGAACACACGGAATCGCAAATGGAACTCCGTTTGTAAGCCTTGCCTAACTGGGGAGGTGTTGGACGAGGATCAAAGTAGCATCGCAGGGGGTACGGGGAGGGGAGACTCGCTGCAGCAAGCTAGCTTTTTCTTCGGTTTGCAGTTGGGACTGGGACGCCACGGGAACTGTGTTGCACGAGATACGCCTCCTTCATCTAGCACGTCTTACGGCCTGCATGGTGATGGGCATGACAACATGGACTTTCCATCGGGAGAGAAACCTATTGGGGGATAGGCCTGCGCAGCTTTGAGGATGCATGGTCATGTATGAGAAACGTGTGGGTGATGATAGGCAATTATAAATATGTGGGTGAGACTTTCGGGTTCTTAACAAGCAGAATATTGAATTTAGGTGCGTCGATTCGGACCGCGAAATAGGCGAGGTTGCAAAAAGCGGTAAGTGTATCGCAAGGGACAGCGTGGCCATCGGCGGCCGCGCATTGCAGAAGGTCTAGAACACCGCAGCAAGCGACGCACGAGACTTTTCTACTCGGTTGTTTGCTTCGAGTAGTATTTGGGACCTACAATCTCGACCTCTTCCCCGGCCGTAGAGTAGACCATTAGTCTCCTGTTTGTCGGGAATGTCACGCTTATTTCCTTTTTGTGAGGGGTTTAACAGCACCGCGAGATTCTGTTTGCGACATGGGACCCGTGGCAGCTTTGGAAATACGAGGTTATTTCCAACCCTTTTTGAATATAGGCGAGGGAAAGAAATACGGCACAGCTGGTAATTAGATCGGCTGTTGGGCGATAGGTGAGACTAAGTGGGAAGCAGATCGCAGTATCAGCTGAAGAAACTTCAGAAAGCCTTTTCGGTGCGGACCATGGAGTTGCATGTCATTAACATATGCGTATATGGCCGGGGGGTGTAGCCATGAGAAGAAACAGTACGTCGGTTCGTCCAATGTGTTAGGCCCGGAACGTCAAACGATACAGTCACTGTAACGGTCCTAAATTACAGAGATGTATGTGCGAATTGTTGTCGAGTTGACCAGCAACACATGCATAGTGACTCAGCCACGACGTCCCATCTGTGTAAAGAACCTAGTCCTTCGTGGGGAAGCTCGAAGCTCGATACGTCAGTCACTGTGTGTAGTTATCTATTGATATGTTCTTTTATGCCTGTCACCCGATAGGCGTTTCCCGTAGTCACTCACGGCAAGACCATCGGACCATGCCTCTCAGCAGTATAAGAAGCGACGGCGCTGCCTCTCGAATCCAAATCGAAGTAAAAATATGAAAGCATTTGAAACATCAACCATGCCGCCGACTACGCCCCAGCAGAAGCCTTTTTGACCCACTACAATTACCAAGCCGACAAGACCGCCGATGCCCAGGCCGGACATGTAGGGCGGTACGCGGCTTATCGACAGTAGGACGCCACGAAGATACGGCATTCCAGGAATGAGGGCGGGACTTGAGATAGAGATAGCATCGAGTTATCAAGCAAGTAGTCGGTAAATCGAGTCAAAAACAAAAAGAAAAGTTGACTCGGCAACGTGGAACGAAAATAGCTAGTCGTACTGTTGATAACCAACCAGTGTTGCAAGCAGTTGCCTAAGTCGTCGAACAATGTAAATCGAGTTTGGCTGAGTCGCGACGAACAAAAAGACACTGTCAGAGAGGAATCTCCAAGCTGACACATGATCAGTGGGAGGCTTGAACTCCCGGCCTTGGCATCACTTGATATATCTTGTTGGATATATTAGTACCACGC
>WIGM01000768.1:0-21047 GCA_014235935.1 Colletotrichum musicola | reverse complement strand
CCTGTGGCGTTCCAGTCAACTTCAAGAAGGGTGGCTGCTACCGATCTTAGCGGTCCGCAGTCGTGGGATGCGGTGGTCTACGCTCGCGTGACACGGAATCGCACACTCACGGAAGACAAGAGCGTCGATTGAGATGCAGCATGCTAGCCTTTAGGGCACTCGCAGATGGCTCGGGAGTCGGCACCGCCCTTAGGGCGTTCAAACAGACTAGAAAATAGCCATCAATACAGAAATCCCGCTGACGGGAGTGAAAACATTGTTCGTTCCAGTGCTTGTGAAATGCTCTGAAGTGAAGCTAGTCGCAGCTGCGTACGTAATCATTCTGCTTACCTAGGTATTTTTCCAGCGTCTCCAGCATCCATACAGCACACCTTCGCTCCACGCTTGAATAGTGTACGATCTAGAGATTCGAGGGATCTTTACTACTTAGATTCTAAAACTCGTAATTCGCCGTGAGAATGGACGTGTTGCGGAAGCTGTCACTGACGGGTCGACCGGCCTGCCTGCACAGTGTCGTGATGGCTGGGGTCCATGCCCACACCATTGGCTGCACGTGACCCCGGATTTCCCGCTTACATAAGTAATCCGTAGACGTCCCCTACTGCCTTGACATCTGCGCGCTCTGATATCTCCAATAGGGGATAGGGGACTATTATTTCACCCCCAAGATGAATATCCCACACCCCACAAGGAGCAGTAACGACAACGACGATAACGGACAACGACGACAACGACGATAACGGACAACGACGACAACGACGGACAATAACGACAATGATAAACAATAGTACCCAGGTACCTATCTCTGGTGCAGTGTGGCAGTGTCGGTGTGCGGAAGGGAGACCGTTTATCGATCGTTTTCAACTCGGCGAGGGCTAGGGCACGGCGAATCAAGAGGCGGAACTCTAATGGGAGGAGTTTTCATTTTTCGGGGCAATCTGGCCAAGTGTGCTTGAGGACGGAGCGTACACGCCGTAGGCTCTTTGACAAAACTGCCAGTCCAAAAAAATACAAACCTATGGATGAGAGCTCCTCCCTTCCACCCTGTCCGAAGAGTCTGGCTGACCTCCCGACGGAGGTGATCGAGCAAATCGTCCTGGACGTCTGTCCAATCTACCGTCTGGACGCGCTCGAGATGCCGGGCGTGAGACCGGAGGGTCGCGACAGGCAGGAAAAAAGGTCAAGCGACGACTTCTGGCTGAAGGAGCGAGTGAACGACCTCAAGAGACTGCTGAAGACGTGCAAAGCCCTCTACGAGGCCGCCAACCCCCTCCTCTACCGTTGCCCGTTCATCTTGTCCGGCCCGAGGCTGCGGGCATACGTAGCTCCGCCGGAAAAGACCGTGGCCCGGAAGCTCACGCAGTTCCTGCGGACCCTGGAGGAGGCCCCGCTGCTCGCCGACCTCGCCGTCGCTTTCTTCTGCGAAGAGCCCGCGTGGGTGCCGCTCGACGACGACCTCAGGAATT
The DNA here is from genome assembly GCA_014235935.1 of Colletotrichum musicola. Lineage (NCBI taxonomy): Eukaryota > Fungi > Ascomycota > Sordariomycetes > Glomerellales > Glomerellaceae > Colletotrichum > Colletotrichum musicola. The sequence continues at coordinate 19,581 of WIGM01000768.1, read as the reverse complement.
CCACGGCTCGCGTGGGCCTGCCGGTCTCCGACGAAGACGCGGACGTCGAGGACCTCCCCATGGTCTCCCTCGCGAGGCTCGTCCTCGCCAGCCTTCCCCACGCCCGGAGCCTGACGATGATTTCCGGCCTCCACCTTGTGGTCAACCCGGGGGGCCAGATCCGCCTGGAGTCTCTCAAGAGCCTGGTCATTTCGAGCGCCGTGTCCGCAGACTTGATCCCCCTCCGCATCGGCGTGGGGATGCCCAATCTTCGGACCCTGTGTCTTCGCGGGACGCACCTGCTCAGCAACACAAATTTTATTAAGTCTATGAGGGGGCCTCGACTGAAGCACCTGACCCGCCTCGTCGTCGACGTGGACTGGATCGCGCCATCGGTGCTGCGGCGTATCTCGCCGCACCTCGCGCGGCTCGAGAGATTTGCGTGCAAGACGGACCAGGTCGGTCCAGACTCCACGTCCATCTCCGTAGCTTCCGATTCAGCATTAGTGGAAGCCCTGGCGGAGCATTGCGCCGGTTCTCTCCGGACGTTGTGCCTGGATGTCGGACGGCCACCGGCAGTACCCGCTGCGCCCTCGTTCAGCCCTTTTTGCAAGCTCGAGGACGTCTGGATCAACAGCGATCTCGTCATAGACAGTGGAAAGGGGTCTCCCGAGGGTCCCCAGCCGGGGATCTGGTCGCTGCCCCCGTCATTGCGGCGTCTGCACGTGAAAACCAGCTGGATCTGCAGGGGTGGCAAGTGGGAGCGGGATCCGGTGACTGGGGGAATAACTGAAGGGACATATGCTCCGATTCTGAGCGAGTGGTTGACGACCAAAGTGGCCAAGGGAGTGTACCCTGTGCTGGAGGAGTTGGCGATTTCGGATTACATCTGCCCCAAAGAGATTGCGGACGAGGTTTCCGGGCTGGGGATCAAGCTGTTGGGCGATGCTGACCCCTGGTCGATCTTTTGGTAGCTCAAATATCTAAGCCTATTATACAAGGGGGAAAAGAACGAAAGCCTGGGCGATTATGAGCAGCTGTAGTCCGACACGGCAAGCGTCACGGATGTGGGCGTGGCAATTGACAAGCCGCAAAGGCCGGGTGTATGTATGCTAGTGCTGGGAGAGACAATATGGTTGGAAAAGTGTTTATTCGTATATAGAATCTCTGGCTGTTACTTCCTTAATAGACACCTTATCTATGTTTTAAGAAGATTGAGGCTACTAAGGCTAATTATATTCTCTGAAAGTTTACCTGTCGCCTGATAAGTTTAGTGGCCACGACAAAAGCTTGGTACTTCTGACCCAGATATTAAGGTTGGCTCGAAAGAAAAGAAAACGAAGAAATATGTCATTTTTTCTTATCTCGTGAGCGATTTGTGTGAATGAAAAAGAGGCAACAATGTCTTCCCTTTCCATTCTCCTTTGCCTCAGCTTTAACCTCTTCCTCAGCATTTCGAAACTCAAAACAACCAAGCGAATCGCATCACACATCATGCAACAACCAGTGAAGATGACCGGGTTCTCGGACCTTCCAGACGAGCTGGTATTAATGATCGTCGCGCCGTTCCTGGGGGCACGCAACATGGTCCGCCTTTGGCGTCCTGGCCGGTCCCAGTCAAGGTCTGAATATTATTACCAAGACGAGAGACGGAAAGTGATCGTCAACCTTTCGACAACGTGCCGCGGACTGCGACGTCTGCTAGGAGGCTACGTCAACGAGTTCATTTATCTCGACTGCACTTTTCCCCGGACGATGCGCCTGCTTCGTGCGGTTTCCGGCAATGGTGCCGCCTTTCGCTCGACGACAAAGTACCATGTCCAGATTGTCCCCTCGAAGCACGAATTTGACGACCCCGAGGACCTGATCTATATAAGAAAAGCCGCTCTTGATGCCGGTTTAGGCGATGAATTCGACAGGATTTGTTCTAGTCGCTTACCCGGAGCGCCGTTCTACTGGCGTAAGCTCTACTTCATGCTCCTCTTGATCCTTCGCCGCCTGGTCAACGTACAGTCCATCGCGCTGCCCGAGTTCATGCACGACTCTCTTCGCGTAATGGACCTTAATAAGCTCAGTCTTGAGCTACACAGCCTGAGGAGCATTCATTTACTATTGCACCATGGGACCGTAACGTTCGGCACCCAGAAAAGTCGCGTCACATTCATCCCCGCGCGGATTCGGCACAAAATCAATGATCTTCGTGTTCATTTGCCCGACGTTCCCCACGGCTTCGAGCTGAAAGTCCTACCTTTTCCGATGCTGAAGAGCCTCTCAGTCAAGGGCATCAGCGGATTCGACGCCTGTTACTCGTCGCTCGACAGGGCCCTAGCCGGGCTGGAGCACCTGGAGACGTTTGCGTGCGACGAGTATCTCCGCAACGCGAGCTCGGCCAAGCCGGACGAGATCGTCGAAATGCTTGCGAAGCACAACTCGAAGACGCTGACCAAGCTCGTTCTCGCCGACCTCGCGGAATCCGGGGACGTGTCGAAGATGCGTCTGTCCTTCCGCGGGCTGCCGAACCTGACCGACCTCTATCTGGACATGGACACGCTCATCGGCGCCATGGGTGAACTCGAATTCGACCTCTGGGCTAGCAAGCCGCAGGGCACGAGACACGACGACCAGCTGCAGTCGCTTCGGAGGCTGCACGTGTCCAGGCCTGTTGGGTGGAGGGTGGAAGGGAAGCTCAGGTGGCTGGAGCAGACCGTCGCCGCGGGATCCTTCCCGTGCTTGCGGGAGCTGACAGTCGACTCTTTTGATAGGCTGGAGCCCAACAGGGCGGACGTCATGAAAGCTGGGGTGGTCTTTTACAAGGCGAGCTCAGTACATCCAGGCGAGTGGTAGGGGCAAAGGACATGGCTTCGGATTGGCGTCTAGCCCCCCACGCGTCTTCGTCAGTCCACGGGGGCGCAATCCTCTGCCGTTGAGCACGGCAGATGTCATTGATAATGGGGTGGTTGTTCACGGCGTTGACGGGCGGATTAAGCGTTGCTGCAGTCTTAATTCCGACCTGCCTCATTCAGCAGCCGGGGTCGCCGGTATGCAGCTCGGAGAGTTGGGTTGACCCGTCTCGGGTAGTTTTTTAACGGTAGTCTTTTTAGTAACCAGATATCATATCTATTACTCGGACGATTCATTGTCATATGTCCATGCCAACCTCGACATTGACTGACTTGTACTCTAGCTCTTGAGGTATCTGTTGAGACGTCAGGAACAAGCGACTCGGCTGAGCCTATTATCAGTGGACGAGGGTTAGAATCAAAGCGGCGGCAATACATTCATCATCAACGTAGATCCACGTCAACCTCCAGCTTGTTCCTGAAAGACAGACCTTAATCTTGCGATCTTGGGAGGCCTCCCCCCTTTTCCGGAAGGCATGCGTTCTTTTTCTGATACTGATAACAGCACTTCGACACTAAACTACCTGAATACCTTTGTCGCCGAGTCATAAACCCCGCATCTAGGGAGGTTCATGACATGATTCTCCGCCGCAACAGTGGGAGCCCTAGAGGGAGCCAAGGCCCCCTACTTGGACTGAATCCTTCCATCTATCTAAGCGCCGGACGGAGAATCCCAGAAGGTAGCAAAGGTGAGTTATCGCATTAAGCCGGGACATTGGCCTAACTCAGTCCGCCAGAGTTGCGGGTTCTGGAAAGGGTCAGTCGTAATTGAGAGCTTTTCATTTGATCTGCTTGTTTCTCTTCGCCACTTCTATCTGCATTGATTTTCTAGGCAGAGAGGACAATGCAACGTAGACGATTCTTGGCTTCCTCGACTCTTGGCTGCCTCCCACCGGGTATTCAATTCAGCGTTTTGACGTTACTGAGAATCCTTCAATGGATATGTACAAGACCTGTTTCCTCTTCGCCTAGGCTTGGCGTTTATGAGCTAACACGATCAGGGGAGGTGCCGTGTTCGGAGGATGTTGAACCATGCGGACTTCAGAGGGGACGTCAGGGGGGACAAAAGTCCCAAAGTCTTCTGTGTAAAGGCATTGCTGATTTCGGTACCAATGGCGAGAGCTTCAATCACTATAAGAGTCGAGAGAAACTACGTCTAAGTTGTCTGTTTCTCTCAGCATCTCATTGCGAACTTGCATCGATCGATCTTTGTAGACGCAGACGACGAACTTTCAGCCTCCTCAGCATGGTGAGCATCCTCGCCAACCAAGGAAAAAAAAACACTTTGCGGCACTTTAAAGCTTACCTTGATCTTTAGCGCTTCTCAGTACTCGTCTCCGGCCTCGCGGCCTTCTCCTTGGGAGCCAACGCCGTCGCCGTCCCGTCCAACCAGGACTCCGCCCCCGCCATCCCGTCCGACCAGGACTTTGGCCCTATCGTCAACATCACCGGGGACGGAAGCAGCCTCGCAGCTCGCCAGACCGTCTGGGACGAGTGGAGCTGCTATGACGGCGGCAACGGCGGCGGCCACCAGGCCCTCCGCAACATCCACGCCGGCTTCAACCGCATGTTCGGCAACCCCCGCCTGACGGCTGCGTCCGGACAGTGCTACATGACCTCCTGCGGCGGCCACTACTTTGCCTGGTGCAACGACGCCGGTGTTACTGTGAGTGACTAACCCGAAAGCCATCTTGTGGGTTTCCCCGGAGGCGCATCTGACTGACGATGAACACAGGCCACCGAGATCTCGAACGCCCGCAACCGCGCCAGGGACTCCGACCCCGGGAACGGATCCAACTGCAGGTACCGCAGCTACAACGAGCTTTACAAGAGCTACTTCTACGGCACTGGAGACGGTTCTCGCCTGTATGCCCGGATAATGACGAGGAGAAACTGCTAAGCGGGTGGTGTTGGGACCGTTGCGAGAGGTTTCTGGGGCTCTCGCTTCTGCGAAGACAGACGAAAGTATCGATTGGTTTCAGACAGCATCTCGTCAAAGCAGGGCGTGGATGCGGGTGGACGGAGCCAGGGAGGACTGAAGGGAATGAGATCTTTTGTTGGTCCATGCGGACTCTTTCCCTCCTTTCGGGTCTCACATTCAACATGTCGACCTAATACCTTAAGTACTTCAATTGAATGAAAGGAAATGAGAAACACATTGCCCGAGCCTTAGATGCACGAAAATGGAATCAAAGGTCCCATGCCACGGGTTCAACTCTAGTGTTGACCTTTCCATTGGAACTCCCCTCCATCTTATTGTTGGGGCGATCTTTGGCCGGGCCGGGCCGATTCTCACCATCCACCAAATTCGGCAGAATTACAGTCTCCAATTGGCTCGCTTAGCGTCCCATCTCGGACGTGGGGCTTGCATAGCAGGGGTTTCAACGGCACACTGGAGATATCTAGGTACCATCTCGGAAAGGAAAGAGCTGATTAAAACGCGATTATACTAGAGGCAGAGGATCTTCGATTTTAGGTTTTTGCTTCCAATTTATTTAGGCTCTTGATGAATAAAATCAAAGGGATGAAACTGTCAAGAATCGTAGATGCGCACGCTCGTAGGGGTTGTATGGGCACTCTTGTCTCTGTTGTATTGATTGATTGATCGTCTTCTTCTTGCTGTTTTCGCGCACGCGCACCCCTGAAGGAGATTGGTACGCCGCGTCACATACGAGCCACTAACTCCGATATACCGCGTAAACGCCAAAGTGTACGTGCACCTTCGCCCAGGCCACACACATATGGCCCTTCCCTTCAACAGAAACAGCGAAACAATTTCAAATAAAACGAATATTTCGATGTTCGGGGGGGGGGTCGTGAGATAAGCTTTATAAAAGGAACGACCGCTCCTTCCTTTTCCACTGTTTACCAACTTACCCGACTAAATCTACGTACCTACCTAGGTTTCTGTTTGATAGGCGGGTACCTGCTCATTTCTCTACCTCTAAGCCGGCTCCAGCTGAACTTCTGCAGGAGCACATCACCTTCCGCCCTTCGTCGACAACAACAGTGCTGATTCACCCAACAACTCTAGAGCAAACCAAACCGAACGTTCAGGGCTCCTTCCATCTTGCGGAGACCATATCGAGAAGCATCGCCAGGCCCAGCCGGCTCGAAATCATCAGCTAAGTCCAGGGCGCTGTCCGAAAAGTTAACCGCTCCCCCTCTCCCATCACGTTGCACGCTCAATGCTCGGAGTGCTTCAGGTGCCTGGGCACAATCCGCGCCCCATGCTTGGAAGCTTTAAAGGTAGTGCCAATGTTGATTTATCTGTCACTGACGAGTTTCTCCTTGAGCGATCGATACCTTTCCTCCTCCCCCAAACGACACGCCCGCTTGGCTTCACCACACCACACGACCCTGCCTTCCCTGGCAGATCGGCTCTTGCATCATAGCGCAACTCTCTGATACGCCAACTGAGATCATCCTGAACATTGCTTCTTTCCTCCAGCCAGGCGTCTCGCCAAGCATCATCCTACGATCATGGGATGGCGAAGAAAATGAGAGACGCGAAAAAGACAGTAACACCGTCAAAGACAGTGTTGAAGACGAGGCAGACGGCCAAGCAGACGACGAAAACGACGAAGAAGACGAGAGGATTGACATTCCCATTTTGTCAGATGATCAATCCCTATCGATCCGGAGCTTCGCCCGCACCAACAAGAGATGCCACCAGGCTGTGACTGGCGAATCATACCGATCCGTCAGTATTACCGGTAGGGCTGTCCCGCAAAAGGTCATGTCGCTACTGAGACTGGCCTCGGAAAACCTCCTCATCCGCAATTCGGTCCGCCAAATCTGCCTGTGGCTCACGCCCGACACCTACAATGAGCCATGCATCCCACACGACGACTTGCCCTTTTTGCGACTGAATGCATTTTGGAGAAAAATGCATTACGTCTTTCGGTACAAGACAACAGCCGTAGACGGGAGTTTCTCTGACTTCGCTGGAACGTCAGTTTTGGTCGGACAGTCGGGAGGATACCAAGGATTCTTTCGACTCTCAACAGACCAGCAATCGATGCTGGAAACAGCCGTCTATAGATTTGCGCCGGAGGCATTTCTCCTCCTCAGCTTTCCGAACCTTGAGGATCTGGGTCTTTCTCTCTCCGCCGACCTCCTGGGGCTCATCCTCAGAGTCCTTCTGGAAAGTCCGGTTCGCCTTTCCGCCCTGAGGTCCTTGACCCTCAGCGCCCTCCCTTGCTTAAGGGAGCCACTGGAAGAAGAGCTCGATCTTCAAATTCATGACATGGAACGCCTGCTACAGGTAGCGCCCGGAATTACCGACTTGTTCATCCGAGGCTTCGATTTTCTGGCGCTGTCTTCGGACTCCCTGACGTCGCTGGGCCTGCGCGATATATGCATCGAGCCTAACACGCTCATGATGATCATGTCCGGATGCCGGAATCTCGCCAGGTTCACCTTTACCGCTTTTCGGCCCACTCCTGGGCCCTTGGATCCCTCTGAACTAGTGCTCGCTCTCGTGCCGCGAGCTGACACTCTGCGCACGATCTGGGTGAACGTTACGTCCGGCGTCTCCGACACTCGCTACGTCGAAACAGATACGGAGATTCTCATCCACTCGCTTCGACAATTTACCAAGCTCGAGAATCTCTGGCTGGATCTTGGCACTTTCGCTCCCCACCACGTCTTCAACCCCGAAGGCTTGGATGGTCTGGCCGATGCTACCGACGAGGACAGAAACGAGGACTGGAACTGGGGCAATGCGCTTCTAAGGACCCTCCCTGCCTCTCTGAAGCGACTTCATATCTGGTATAGCTGCATGGACCGCCTCTACTCCGACCTGGAGTGGCTGGCTTTGCATAACACCAACCTCAGGGAGGTCGCCTTCGAGATGCCAAGTTCTGGCCATTACCTGTACGATCTCTTCGAGAACGCTGGGATCAAAGCTCTGCGCCGAGTGGATGACGAGCCCGTCATGTGGTAGCTTCATGGTTTGATTGATCTTTTGGGGTTGTGCGGCGAGACATGAAATGTGCGGGATGCAAGGAGACTATGACGGGGCCAAGATGTTGTAGTTAGTGAACTCAGGATGTTGTATTGAGTAAACACGGAATTTGTCGCAGTCAGGTTCATGCCTAGCTCGTGTTTTTCGGTCAGCTACTCGGTGACGGCCAATTATTCTCTAAGAAGGACTGCCTACCACAGCTCCCTTCCCGATACTGCTACTCAATGTTGACATTATTCTCTGCGTAACTACCTAGTAGAATCTCTGTCGTCGCTATTTTCCGCCGCTATTATTAGTAGCTGGTGTCCGCCATTGCTGCCATTGCTTTTACTATCGTCGCTGCTGTCCTTGTGGGAACACACAAAAACACAGCAAACATCACGGGTCTCGAAAAAGTCTTGACCAATTACGTGCCAGCAGTCGCGGTAATACTTCAACGGATCCACGCGGCGATTGATTCCTCCTCATAATGGAGGCACTTTTACCCCAAGTATATAGGTGTAATTGCCGATCGTACCGATCAGTAGCGTTGCTTTTTAGTGCGACATTTCTTCTGCGCAATTTACCGAGCCAACCCTTCCCAAAACCAACAGGCTGAGTCCCGTTCAACTGACTGCCTACCGCAACTCGAGATACTCGTCCACGTCCGTGGAAGCACGGACACCAACCTCCCTAAAAGCCTCGTAGAACGGCGACAAATCTTCTTGGCCCTCATAGCGTCCCAGTGCCACTTCATCCAGCATTGTACCAGGCTTGCAGTGCGCAGCGAGCCAGAACAAAGTCGACTTGAGGATGCCCGGTGCGTTCCAGATGTGAAGACACTTCAAAGACGGCGGTAGGGTCATGAGCAGGCTGTTTCTTTGTTCCTGCTCCGTGTCGTTCGTCCCGGCATGCGACAACGGCTCTGTCGTCAGGTAGTGAAATTCATTGGAATTTATCCAGAGGTTCTCGAGGTTGACGAAGTTCTCCAAACTCCTGATGCAATCGTCCTCCAAAAGCCGGGGGCAAGGATCCAAGCTCCATGTTTTAGCCCCAACGCAAATACACAACGTGCGAAGAGCATGTGAGCTTTTCTCCGCGAGGGGTTCGACGATGCTACTCCCGGAGACGAATTCGGGGTCGTGCCTGCTCAGGTTGGACTCGGTGTCAATGACGTACACGAACTTGGACAGGTTGTCGAAGCTTCTAAGAGCCGCGGTGAACCCGGAGTTGACCGGCACGTCTGAGAGGGTGAGCGCGCTGAGATGTTCGAGCCTCGGCAGCGTCGACCAGAAACCGCGCCCCGGGGCGCAGCTGGCCTGCATTTTACTGACGAACAGCTCGCGCGCCGGCCTCATGACCTCAGACATTTTCGATACCACATCATCGTACATGTAGTACTCTTCTGCGTTCCTACACAAGTTTGAGCTTTGCAGCGCGACCGCCACGGCGAGGGACCCGAGGGCCGGAAGGAGTTCGTCCGCGCGCCCCTGGGCCGCGCCGAAAAAGCGCAGGAGGCTGGGGATGTCGCTCACGACGCCCGGGGACGAGAAGATCCCGAGCTCCTTGACTTTCGGCAGGTTCAAAAGCAGCATTGAACAGGCGACTGTGATCGCGTCCTGTTTTCCCCAGCTGGCTATCCGGCCATTATCGTTGTCACCACCGTACTCGGCATCATGTTTGTTTTGATCGTCCATTTCAACCTCGTCTTCACTATGTATATCTTCATAGTCGAAAGATATATAGTCGTCGTTGTCGTCTTCGCCGTATTCGTCGTCTTCATGAGCATGATTGTCAATATCCCCTGGGTTGGGGAGTGGAATCCCGTGTTCCAGCTCGGCCAGCAAGGCATTGCTCGCGTTGAAACCCAGGTCCGCGCCCCACGCCTCCAACTCCACGATATGGTGCCACATGTCGGATGGCAGTTCGTCCGGGAGCGGGAAGACCCCGAGGTACAAGCGGTGAATGGCGCTGCCTATCATCAGGTCGGGCCGCCAACGAATGGTCCTCACAAGCGCCAGCAGCCTGCCAAACGAGCCGGGACCGCACAGGACGACGGAATGAAAGACAGCCCGCGGGAACAGGACGTTTCTCAACTGCTTGCATGTACAGGACAGGCTGGTCAAATGATCTGGCTCAGGCTCCGCTTGCCAGGGCCAGGTTTCCAACCGTTCATCCCATATTCGACGCTTTGTGAAGCCTGGGGCGGGTCTCAGGTGCGAGGAAATCTCGAACAACAGCTCAGGAGGCAGATTGGTTAGCTTCGCCATGGCTCTATTGCTCCCGGCGGATGGCGAGAGGGGTGAAGGGTGGATGGCGAACTGGGCGTTTTTGAGGTTAGGAGATTGTAATTCACAGAAGATCGAGGGTTTAATTGTATCAAATCCGATATGAAGCGGAAGATCGATGTGATGTTTGCTGGGAGAGAACTTATTCTTGGAAGGAGAAGAAAAAGAAAATCTTCATACTTAAATTACACCTTTTATGTGAAATACTCTGAGAGATGAAAAGGGTTTTTTCATAAACTTTAATCTTTTTAATTACTAGCAGAAGAGATAAGTCCGCCTACCACGCCTCAGGGTCCTCATCTGCCCAAAGAGTATGCCGAATCCCCGCCCTCTCAAATGTCTCGCGGTCTCCTTCGCAAGATCCTTCAAAGCAGCAGTCGACCGCCAGCTCCTCCAACGCCATGCCAGGTCTGCCACCCGAAACAAGCCGACTTAAGCTGTGTTCCATCTGGCTTACCCTGTGGAACATCAGGCTCGTAGGGTAGTCGCTTTCCGGGATGTGGAGGCGCTTGACAGACAAAGGCAATGTATCGATCGCCTTGCACCGATACAGGGCTTTCTTCCAAGGTTCGCGCTCGTCGCAGCGGCAAAAGAGACATCGTTCGTCGTATTTGTCGCATTCGCCGTCCTTTTCGTCTTTCTCTTCCGCATCCTCGTCTCCGGATTCGTCGTCTTCGTCTCCCTCCTGCTCGTCGTTGTTGCTGTGCTGATAGAAACGCCCGGACAGTCTCGAGACAGCCAGGGCCTCTGCATCGATGTAGAGGTTCTCTAGACTGATGAAGTCCTCCAGGGTCTGGATGCAGAAATCTCCGTCGTCGAAGCCGGGGCGATACACCTTCAGGCAAAGCGTGCAGATACCTTTCGAGATCTCTCCGAGCCCATCGATGGCTTGCCTCGGGGTGACGAACGATTCATGGAGCTGTTCGTTTCTGTCATGGGGGTTGCAGGCGAAGAACATGAACGTCGAGAGGTTCTTGAAGCAAGCACTGCACGAAGTCGGTGAACCCCTTCTGGCCGCTATTAAACTCGACGTTGACCAGGCTGAGTCTCGAGATGTGGTCGCAATTGATCTGATCCACCAAGGTGTTCTCGAACAAGTACAATCCGTTAAGGTGCACTTCAGAAACAGCCCGTGAGACTGTTGCTATGCTGAGGGCTCTGTCACTGCTCGTCGGATATCTCAGCTCCTCCCGGTCGAGCCGTTCATTCATGTGCGTATTCAAAAAACTAAGAGAGCAGAGATCTGGCAAGATGCGTCGATTAACGACGTCGGCCGAGGAACCGTCTGGGGCCTCCTCTAAGGATTCGTAGCCGTGTGCCCACGTCAGTTCCTGGAACACGTCGTCGAAGACGCCGCAATTTGTTGAGAGCAAGACGTCTCTGACGCGAGGCAGGAGACATAAAAGCAATCTGACGGCAAGGCTGATGCACGTCTCATCGACCCAGTCGTATTTAAGCCACCTATCGGCGCGCCTGGCCTCGACGAAATCGTTGTCGTTCATGAAGTCCAGGGACATCTGGATGTCCCACTCAAGCGCCCAGGTCCCGATCGCCTGCATCTCTGATATTTCTACGCTGGGGTCGTCGTCTTCCGTCTTGGACGGCGGGACCCGGAGGCGGAGCCGGAGGATCTTGTCCCGGATCTCGGGTCGGTCGTGGAGCAGGCCCAGGAGAGACAATAGAGCCCCCGGCGAGCTGATGGTCACAGAGCGGAAGACCTTGTCGAAGAGGGAGTCCTGGAGCCCCTTACACACGCAAGACATGCTGATGAGCGACTTTTGGTTCTGAGCGTGGCTTTCGTCCCATTCCACAATGTCGGCTTTGACGGGAGCGTTGTCGCGTATGCGGTCTGCGATGTCAAGAAGGAGCTCGCGGGCAGTTTTACGAGAGAGGCCATGATGAAGAGCTGTTGATTGAGGTTTTGAAGGTGATGACGGAGGAGAAGTGTCAATGGCGATATTGAAGGTGAATATCAAGACCGCGTTGGTTGGAGTGAGAATGATGCGAACCGAAGGAAGACTGAATCCTCAGGGGAGATGAGCGGGCACTTAAGTACAGCGGAAGAATCTGTCTTTCAAAGTAAAAAACTTCCTGCCGGGGCTTGTGTTCATTTGAAAAAGTACAGCATACCTACTGTGATGTTCTGGCGGCGCCATTCACGATCGATGCAAACCCACATGTGGAATACCACATCGAGGTTGCCTGAACCCTATTTTTCACACTCTGTGCAACCCGAAATGATCTTGAAGTCTCTGAGCAGTTCGCAAGGGAACGCGGAGAAAACACTAAAGAGGTTCAAATCGGGCGCTTCACGACAAAAACTGCGGTTTTGGGTTGGCAAACATCAAAATTGACTCTATGGAATTGCTCGTCGATCTCGTGGTGAGTATGGCAAACGGACAGAACGCGGCCCTAGGGTCTGCCAAGCTCATTCAACTCTATTTCGTATGTAAATCAAGACAGATAACCTTCCATCTGTCTCGTTCTCTCCCTGCTCTGAATGTCCCGCCCAATCAAGGAGAGCCAATAACCTTTATGCCGCGACCTGGTTACCATAAGTCTCTACCAGAGGGCCGGGTTTCCCACGTCCCGAGAGGACCGCACGCCAATCCTTGCAAAGGCTTCGTCAGCGGCGGAAGGTCTCTTGCCCCATTCCATAGGTCCTGCGTTCCCGTACGCAACCTCCTCGAGCCGATGCAGCCCTTGGTCTCTGCAGTTCTGCGCAAGCCACCACATGTCGTGGCAAACGGCCTCCTGATGTCCGGCTACGTGCAGCCGCTTCAGCGAGCTTGGCAGGGTCTGCAGCAAGATCTCCTCTCCCGGCGCGGCCGGAGTCCCGTCCGAGACAGGCTGGTGGGTGCTGTAGATGTCACTGGAGGAGATCCATAGGTTCTCGAGGCCGCGGAAGTCCTGGAACGTGTCGTAGGCACACTCCTTTGTGGTTGGGAAAAGAAGTGTCACATCAATGCAGAGCGTCCGCAGCCCCTGCCGCGGGTGGCTCCTCCGAAGCGCGTCCAGGGGCGTGATCGGATTCGTCGCGGTGGCTGAAAAGCTGTCTCTGCTATAGAAGTACTTGAAGGTTTCCAGGTAAGGAAACAGGAGCAGGAGGTCGCGCAACTTCAAGAGATCCATGCAGAGGTCCTTAAGGCAGAGGGACGTCGTCGTGGTGAACTCAAGGCCGGGCAGCTTGTTCAGCGACGGGATTACGATGTCCAGCCCCTGTATGGAGAGATGTGACACTCCCTGGCCCATTCCTCTCAGGCAGAAGAGGCCAACTTGCGCTACGTCGAACGGCCCACGGGTTCTAGGATCGTCGCACACCGCAAAGGACGTCGGTGCCGTGGCTTCCGACCACCATTTGTCTTCGGGGCGGGGGTTGGGGGAGTGCAGGATAAAGTCCATCTGATTCATGATATAGGCAGACGAGGACAAGGACAGATTTCGGATGCCCGGGAGGATCCTGATAAGAACGGAAGCAAGCACGGCGAGGCGAACCTCGTTGTAGTAGCAGGTACCACTTGCGTAGGTCCGCTTGTCAAAGAGCAATCTGCTCGCGGGCTGTAGCATCTTGCGCTCATCCAGTAGCTGTATTCGGGCCTCGTCCGCCAGACGTGCCAGCAGCGAAGTTTGGCTGCCGGACAAAATGGTGTAACAATTCGTCCCCGAGTAAAGAACGAGAAACAGCTCCTTGACCCAGCCTCGGACAACGGGTCGCCGGTTCAATATATCCAGGAAGTCCATGGCCTCGTTCGATTCTTGGCTGCGCGGCTGTTCGATAACGACCGTGTGGTAAACGTCGGCGTCGAGGACATCCTTGAACCGTCTGCATGTGTTTGCGTAATTGAACAGCGCGGCTCGCGATTTCTGTAGTTTCCCCAGTGCAAGACGAGGGACGCGAGCCGTCTTTGCCTCCTCTATTTGGGGTCGTAAGAAGGATGCAATGTGCAGGAGGAGCTCCGGGGGCAGCTTGGAGAGCGCTGGCTCAGGCGACATGGCGACGGCAGTGTAGGGTCTCGGGCATGAATAAGAATGAATGAAGTGTGCTCTTCCCGAGAGTAAATATGAGATGGCAAGGTAGATATAGGGGGAAGGGCGGACTGGCGGGAGTTCGATTGTGTGCGCCGCGCGCCATGCCAACGCTTACAGAAAAGTTGGCGCCTCCCGGTTACCCCTGACTAGGTGGCTGCGTCCTCAACAAAGAATCTTCTGCAATTTTTTACACGCCATATGGGGAGAAATCTTGACAAGAACAATGCCGACGAGGGGATGGAACCTTTTCTGCTGCTTCTTCAATCTACCCAAGTTGTTATGCTTCCGAAAGAGCCAGGGCGAGATTCGTAAGACTGGATGGAAGATGGTATTCTGAGGAAGATTCTCTCCAGCTCCTTCTTATTACCACTTTTACAACCCCCTTAAGCGCTACCTGCTGTCTGTGGTTTCCAGCGCCCGTAGATCCCACTTGTGTAATCAAACGCCGCCTCGTCCCAGGCAGTAGTCACACCTTCTGCATATACCCCGCTATGTGAAAGAATCCCTCAGTTGGACATGAGCTGAATGCATGGCCCGATTATTCAATACGAATTCTGGTGGCTTTGATAGGCTTACATACTGCGGAGATACTCTCCCACCCGTTGTCCGTGACAGTAGACATCAACATCAATCACAACAAACAACATCAACAACATATCACACAAAATATATCAGTGCCGCCGTTTCCGAAGACAGACAAGCCGTCTCTTGTTCTATTACTGCGTTATCACCGTCAAATCCAACCTATTCAACTTCTCATCACTACATCGTCGTCATGCCTCCAGTCTAGTCGCACCACGACGAAACAGAGTCGGGATCAGCGAAACAGGTGTGGGCATTGTTGTTCGCGCACGGAAAGCCGTTCTGGGCCGCTGCAAGTAGACAAAAGCGTATCATCAGTGGTGCTCGGCGGGAATAAGAAAGTTGCGCGGGAATGCCACTTACTCTCCTTGCAAAGCCTCTCCATCGTGTCGCCGTCGATGACGTTGCCGCCAGGACCGATTGAGGTGCACTGGGACCATATGTCAGCTGACAGTTCGTTTCGCAGCACCGTATGCCATGATCGCACGGCCCTTGAGAGGAAGCGATGACTCACCCGTCCGCTCGGAGTGTCGTATCTCACAGAGTTCTGGCTATCAGGCCACTGATGGAAGCAAATGTCAGCGGAAGCACGCAGGTTTGAAGATGGGCTTGATTCACGTACCGTCTTGAAGATGTAGGAGTTGTAGGAACTACAAGCATTGCTGGTGATGCGCCAGATGTAGCTTCCGCCGTTGTGGCAAGTGCACGAATAGTGCCATCTTGCCTCACTAGAGATGGCTCAGATGTTAGCCTCGACCCAGCAGCGTTCATACGTCTCGTCACGCATGACCGATGCTTGCAATGACTGGCCAAGATGGCCGACGGCGGGTTTGAGAACTTACGCAGAGAGGACAAGGAAGGCGACAGCCGCCAAGGCAGAAGAGTGAAAGTGCATTTGGAAGTTGGATGTAAGCTGAGGTTGTGAGGTGACGCGAGTAGGATGGAATATTCAGACAAGTCCGGAGCCTGGTGAAAGTCTTCGAAATGTCTGAGAACTTGGAGGCGTATTGGCTTCAGAAGGTATCACTTTGGCTTTATAACAAGACTCTGGACGGACTTGCTGTCACCACCTTCCCATTGGGAACTAACCACCTTCGCCTTATCGCGAGCTCGTATGAATTCAAGCCGTTTAAATTGAAGGGCCATGGTATACCAGGGTTTGGTTCACGAGTCGGGGCCATCAAATGTTTGTCTCCCGTCAAGTCGGCTGGAAGATGCCGAATTGCAACAGAAAAGCGGTCAGCTCTGGGCGAGAACGACACTCTCGGAACCCGCTCGACGGCCCCAGAACCCGCTTTGACTCCACTGGACAATGAAGATCTGAGTTGAAACGGATAAGATCCAGTCTGCTGGATTGTTCCCATCTTAGACGTGTGATTCTACCGAGTCAGAGGTTTTAGTTATCTACGCAGAGTTATTCCTGTCTCGTTCAACATCTGGGGGCACGTGGTGACTTGATCATTGTAAGCAGTCAGACTTAATTTTCCTGGCCAGGCCTGAACTTGTTGTGAATGGTCATCAATGTGATCACGGCATCCAAGCGGAGCGCAACTGACTCGTAGCGTTGTTGAGTTCCGAAGATGCGAAGCTCTCGTATGTAAACAATACGCACAGAGGTAGGAAGTGCAATTTAGGTTAAACAGGTCTAGATGGAGCTAAGGCCCCAACCAATATACCGCATCTGATTAGCTATCTGGATATCAGACCTCTACTTGGGGAAATTGATCAGCGGTATCCGAAGCCATTTTCACCATCGAAAATGCGGTTGTTCACGTTTCTGAATGACTCGTCCAAGGCTGGAACTAGCCACTCTCACTAACATCTTATTGATTGTTTCCGAAAACAAACAGATAACGGAAGCGACGGCTATTTGTAGCTCTTGTGGTTGGGGTTCGTGTAGTCAAAGTTCCGGCACGTGGTTGCCCCGACGGGGATGCAAAGTCCTCATCAACAGCACACAGAGAAGCGGGACTGAAACCGACCTCGTGTACTTCCAGGGAATATAAATACAATGCTGAAGCCTCTCCCAGTCTGCCAGGTTGACCAGAGACTCAGTCAAGCTCAAGCACACTTTCTCCAGCTCCTCAATTTTACCGCAGTATCCTTCCAAGGTGCTCTTCATCCCGATAATGAGATTCACGGCCCCCTTCGCCCTCTTCGCGCTTGCCGCGGCTGCGCCTGCTCCCGATGCCGCCAAGGGCGCCGCTGAGAACCTCCTGTCATCCATCTCGTCCTTTGACCTCGCCCACGACGACGTTGTTCTGTACGGCGTCAACGGCGAGTACAAGGTCATCAAGGAAGCCGATTTCCAAAACCTCACCAACGCCGGCACTCTGGTCTACGGCGGTGACGGGGTCAAGGCTCGCGGCCTCCCCGATGCCCCGGCGTCCCTCGAGGCCAGGGACTGCGACGGACGCAACGTCGAGTACGAGATCACCCTCCAGCAAAACTTCCTCGACTGGGACGTCCAGATCTCCCCCGTCATCGGAGCCCAGCAGGCTCCCGTGACCATCGCTGTCGCACGCGGCTACCAGGTTGCCAACTCCATCACCATCGGAGAGACTGCCGGGATCTCCGCCGAGGGGCTCTCCGTCAGTCTCAAGATCGACTACCAGACGACCTGGACCACCAGCGACACCACCACCATCACCTACACCGTCCCCACCGGACAGTATGGCGTCATCGTCAGCCAGCCCTACGTCCACCGCATGTACGGCACCGCGTACAGCTCGTGCGGCACGGGCGGCGGGACGAGGGAGAACTGGCAGTCCACCACCCACACGAGCCAGACCTACGGCGGCATGAACTGGGTCACGGGCGTCTTCCGCCTCTGCGCGAACAAGAACTACCCTGTTCCTTACTGCAACGGCAAGGGCTCTCACCACTAAGTGCTCGAGAAGACTTTGGTCCGTCAGGGAAGCCTCTTGTCAACGGCTGGGAGTTATTACTAGGACGTTGACCTGGCTGAGATCTTGCCTCGCTTCGAAACGAGACGGTTGGGTGTTCAGGTTTGTCGGAATAATGGTGGCCTTGTACCTGGGCAAATGCGGTTGGGTGTGGAATGGCGGATGCAGATTCTTATGACTAGGTAGTTGTCAAGTATGTGATACCACTTTGTTAATCGTAGTTACTTTGGCAGAAATGCTTTTCACAAATAGATGCCAACTGAGGATTTTCATCCCCGTGCCGCATGTTGCCACGGGTAACCCCATAAGCTTGCTTGATGATTTCCCATCGTGTCTGGTTCAGCTGGCTAGGTACTCGGGCCAACTGCGCGGCTGCGGTGGTTGATGTACAGGTACCCATCGTCTAGCATAGTGGTCTTCTGAGATTGCGTCCGAATACCCAGACCGTTTCGCGACTAATTGTCTGCGGTTTTTCCAACAGTAAATAACTCGCAAGTTGGTACACGCTGCGTGAAGCCTGCGACCAGAAAGCTTGAAGACGACAAGCCCGACGAGGGGAAGGGGAACCTTTAAGCTGTTTCGTCAATTTTGTCAAGAGCCATGACGAAATCCACAAGACTGGATGGGATATGAGACTGTCTTGAGGAAGATTTCCAGTTTTGACAGTCGAGCCAGATCACACAACGTGTTTTGTAGAGTTGGGCCTTTTCGATGGACATTATTCACCCTTGGAAGGGAGGGGAGGAAAGGTGAGGAGTCCGGAAGATCGCTGCATCTTACTCAGCATCATCCCCACAAAGGTACTTTGTGACAAATTATATCCACGTTCGTTATCCGCCAGCATGGCCAAGTGGTAAGGCATCGCACTTGTAATGCGGGGATCCTGTGTTCGATCCACAGTGTTGGCAATGTCGATTTCTTTTGCCTCCCGGAAGTCTCGCGAGACCTTTTTGCTCCATTTTGCACCACTCTGACGATCGTACTAGCGTCCGCGGCGTATCTTTTTCCTCCGTTCCGATACCCGAAACCCCGGCTACGGTAACTAGCAATAATGCCTGTGTGCCCATTACGGGTGACATCGCTTGATTATCAGGAACAAGCGACAGGGGGGCGTGTCTTCGGGACATGGGTGCTTAATTACTTGAGAGGCTGCGATGCACGTCAGCATGAATGCGTCAAACGCACGGCCGATATTTTCCCGGGCAGCAGCGACGACAAACCATTCCGCAGGCCAGTGCAGACAGTGGGAAGTCGGGACAGTCGCCATCGAGATCGAGCAAGCGAGGCATAGGGGCGTGTATCTTCCTTCCCTCGCATTTCTGGCCCTTGCTCTTGGTCTGGTACCCCGCCGGACAAGAGGAAGCTATCGCGAGGCTTTGAGGTCTGGATGGCGGTGGTAGATGCCAATTCTCAGCAGGAGCAATCACTTAATGTCTGATGTGCAACTTCTACAGCTTGGATTCAGAAACTACGTTCGGTCTGACACCGTTTCCTGTAGCGAACCTGACTTTGAGGGCATGAACTATCAATCCCTTCTCGTCCGGCTCCCTTCCTCCTCTGGAAAAGTGAATCACGGAAGGCACATCGCGCGTGACCCAGCAAAACGGGCATTAAGGAGGACGTGTTGGAAGGTACCTAGGAAACAGAACGACGATGGAAGCGAATGGGGAAGACAGGAGAAGGCAAGAGGAGAGGGCAAGACCGTGGGGCTTGTCTACCTAGGTACTCAGGCGGCAGACTGCTTTCGATGGGATTCCATCTCTCGGTTCGGGCATCTAGTGGGAACGAGAAAGCTACGTCACTCTACACGATGTCATTCGAAGGGAGGCGCTTCATCATCTGCCGCTCCTGCCCTGGTGTCGAGACACTGGATTGTTTGTTTGTTTTATATTTAACGCCGTGGCGGCAAGGGCGCAGCCGCCCTTGCGGCAGACCTCCCGAAGGATATG
>WIGM01000767.1:0-21087 GCA_014235935.1 Colletotrichum musicola | reverse complement strand
CTGCATGACTTGGAAGTCAGACGTAAAGTTGGCGACGTAGACGCCGGTGTTGGTGCCCGACACCTGCTCCCGGGTCACTCCCGCGCCCTCGAGGCACTCGTAGACCACCTCCAAGAGCTTGCGCTGCTGCGGGTCCATGTACGTCGCCTCGAGGTTGTTGATGCCGAAGAATTGGTTGTCGAACTGGCGAACGTCCTCCTGGAGAAAGTAGCCGCCATCCATGGCGATCGTCCCGGCCTTGCCGGCCGCCCGCGCGTGGTGAAACCCCTTGACGTTGAACCGCTGCGGGTGGACCGGTGTCATGGCTGTCATCTTGTTCACGATGAAGTCCCATAGCCCCGAGGGCGAGCGAATATGCCCTGGGAGTCGGCATGCTGCATGGACATACATGCGTAAGCAGATATTCAGTTAGATGGCAACGGCGTCATGACTGGAGCCTTTGGGATTTCCAGGACACCTGAATGGAGCGCAATCTACTCACACATGCCAACGATACAGGCGGGATCATCCGTGAGCGTCTCAAACGAGCTGCCGGTCCCCGTGTCTCCCGCGACAATGCGAGTTCCGTTCAGGTTGCCATTAGTGACGGGGTGGTCAGTATCCTGGCCTAGGACAATCTTTCCCTGGGCCATTTTGAGAACAACGAGGTGTTACTTGCAAATCGTAAAAAGGTTGCTCCAAGTTGGTTTCAAAGGTCTGGTTCTCCAAAACTCCAAGGGCCATGAATGAGATATCTTGAGCGTACTTATACTGCAGGTTGATCACCAGCTTACTAAATATTCCTCAATCCTTCGTCAGCAGCCATCAGAGTGCCACCCTCACCCTACATTTGCGAGCCTTTCCGTGAAGGACATCGCAATTTTCCCCAGTGGATTGCATGAAGATCCAAAGTTGGAGGCTCTACGGCTACGGTCTGTCATGGAAGGGCTTAGATGACCTCGGAATGTGCATCATGGCTTTTGCCCTTGCCGGCTATGGCGACAGAGAGGGCTAAGCAGATCCAACCCGTTTGGGCACCCTTATTCCGAAAACCAAATGAGACATGCTCACCGCCGCTGCGTCGCTACCAACCGCATATGTAGGGTACCTCCCATGCGGCTCGGAGTTGAGAAAGGAAACTCAGATAACCCGTTGTCCGTGATATCTGTTCTTTATTGGCCAGCATACGGCCCAACAGCTCAACTCCGAGCCAACGTGGTGAACTGGGCTAGGAGTTACCGATCAAGACGCAGTTGAGATGTATGGAGTAAACTTCTGTGACGTTGCAAAAGTGGAGCCACTGCAAGCAGCGCTGACTATCTACACCTGTATACGTATCACGACGACTTCAGGGTTTCTTCTCCTCCTGCAGGTCAAAGGCGTCCCGGCCAGCTTGAAACCTCATCCCCCGCGGGTTGGATGCGTGTAGATAGAGCCTCAATGTTGAGTATCGAGAGGCTGAAAACTAAAATCTCACTTCGTGCAACGGGATTGATCCCGCGGCAAACATGATAAGACATCCCGGAAGGAGGCCGGTTGCGGGCCGGGGCCAGATGACGGCACGTACAGCAGCAGTACACGGAGAAGGTGGCACGAAACCATTGCGGTGACAATCCACACAAAGGCCACAAATCTCAGACATGCGCATAGTCAAAACACCCAGTAGCTACGCCGTTCCAGATAACGGCCTGGAAGTCGTTCCGAAACTCCGTCTTGTCTCGGGTCAGTGTAACTACCACTGCTGAGAAGCTTGTACAGACTTCAAGATCCGTCTTCTGTTCTCAGTCATCTTGTTGATAAGCGTAAAGAGGTTCGGGTAGTTATTCAACCGACTCGGGATGTACGAAACTGTCATGTCGTGGCCCATGGTGGTTGCCTCCGAATCACGATTGGCGACGATGTCCGGCGCACCGGAGCATCGGAGAGATATGACCTCACGACGGAACCTAGCCACTCACTCCGGTATCTGATGTCTATTATGGTATTTGAGATATATGTGGCACCGGTGCCGGGCGTTCAAGGTCGGGCTCAACCTTGTTCCCCCTACCACGCTTCTGTCGTTGGGTTTTCAGCCCTTTCATATTAACAGTCGGATAGTGTACCCATGAGTTTCACCATGCCGAATCGGGAGACAAGATACGCTCTCATCACAGGGTACTGTACAGTTCACTCACCCCTTCCCTTGTTTCGTCCACTTTGGAACTGACCGGGATCTCATCTTTTGCCATCATAGATGTGGCACGGGCGGCATTGGAGAGGCTTTGGCGCACGAGTTCACTGCCCGCGGAATTCATGCCATAGCCACTGTGCTTCCGCCCGAGTCCGGAGAGCACTTATCGAACGCCGGAATCACTTGGTTCCCCCTCGATGTCACCCAGGAGTCGTCCATAATGGCCTTGAAGAACTTCCTTCTCGATATCACCGGCGGAGAACTGGACTTCCTCGTGAACAATGCGTACGGTCATTGCCCTAATGTCATTGAATCTTCAAGAGAGGTCACAGCGTGGCTAATTATCTACATGTTAATGCAGGGGAATCTGTGAGAATCTGTTGAGATCCCTCTGCTCGTTTGCTTTCTAGTTTGACAGATTCGGTCTAGGCTACACCATGACAGCGATCGACACTGATATTCGGTGTGTTCAAACCATGTTTGACGTGAACGTCTTTGGGCCGATCCGCATGGTGCATCACCTCCATGACATGTTGATTCGGTCCTCAGGCACCGTCGTCAACATCGGTTCCATCGGCGGCGTCGTCCCCTACGTTTACGGCTGTGAGCGAACCGCCCTCTTTTCTTTATGCGATGTTTAGATAACCATGTTGACGCAGAGTCTGACGTAGCTTCCTACAATGCCACCAAGGCGGCTCTCGCCCATTGGTCCAATACCCTACGAGTCGAGATGGCTCCTCTGGAGTAAGTCGCTCTGACGCGCAAAGGTGGCCGCTTAACAAGTAATTTCGCTTGTGATTAACTTCCTCAGTGTCAAGGTACTTACGGTATGCATTGATACCTCCACAAGGTTACAACTGGGAGTTGACGGCTGTGGCAGGTCATCTCCGGCGAAGTGGGCACGAACATCCTGAAGAGCGACGCGGGAAGAGAGATACCAGAAGGTCTAGCGTTTCAATGGTTTCGGAAAAGTCACCCTTGAACTGATTAATGGTGTCAGGCTCTTACTTTTCTCCACTTGCCGAAGATTTCAAAAAACATGTTCAAAGAAAACCCAGTGGGTTAAACCTTTTCCTCTGTTCCCCTTCCTTTCCCCCCTCGTATATGTACACGTTCATCTCTTTCTACATCTTCGTGTATGGGCTTAGGCAATAAATTAACTGTTTCAAGATACCTCCGATCGCTTCGACTATGCTCGTCGGGTAGTTGAGAAAAGCCTGATGATGTCGCCGCCCGCATGGTTCTGGTGCGGAAATGCCTCGACCTTCATTCGGATTCTAGACTTGGTGGCATTTCGTACCATATGGGTATGATTTTGTCGTTCTCTTGATATAGAATCAAACTAGACGGATACAATTGTCTGACTATGTCGCAGGACCGCCTATTCTGGGGGTGGTTCAACTTCGGGAAGTTGAAAGAGGCCCACAAACGGCGCAAGACCGACTGAGCAAGTACCTCCGGTCTGGAATCATATCATCTGCAGTGCCTTATAGATAGTTTTTGTGGATAAAAAAAAATCTTACTTCGTTCGATGTCTTCACTGTTTCAATTCTTTCGAGATGAAATGTTTGCGGCTTAAGACTTATGGATAGCCAGGTAGAGCTATAAGCTTCAAAACACGACTCAGTCAATTCACATTGCCCCCCATGAAGCAAGGCCATAAAATACTCAATAAACATACTCCAGCCCCTTCAAGTTCTTCGCCGCCCTACAGCATGTCTCTCTCCGGGGCGGAGCAGGGCCGTCCCGCCTTGCATTGCCTAGACCCGTGATCTCCGGTAGCCGCAGCCCAGAACGCCAGCCTGATGCCCATAGAATCTTAGTGATACCGTGGTAAGACCGGATGCCTGCACATGTCAAGTGCCAACGGAGCCACGTCACCCTCTCGGATAGAGGGCCGGGGGCCTTCAGTCCCGCCTAGGCAAAATGAATGGCATGATTTGGGGGTGGCAGTAGCACGAGATAATCGATAGTGCACATTGAGATGATATCCCGAACGGAATATGAGGGCGTATGTCTCCGCCTCGCTGTCGTGTTGTGTGACATTTGGCTGGCGAACCTGGACATGTGCGACGCACCGCGATAAGCCCTGAAGCCTCCAATTCAGTTGGAAACACTACAGTCACATGTAGTTGATTTATAATCCGTTCACATAGCTCCTCCGCAGCAGAAAATTTGGCTCAGGGGCATTCATCCGTATATCGAGGGGAAGGTCGAATTTGGCGGATCTATAAAGGCTGCTTACCAACTTCAGGGGCCGTCCCATTCCCACAAATAGTCACTAGCAAGCACCGGGTACGAATCGCGTGTAGCTATAGCGTAAACCGTCTTGAAGAATAAGTCTCTTTTCAATTTACTTCCATCGCCATGTCCGGAACTGTGGTCTTCATCACCGGGGTTACTCAAGGTATGCATCTCTTTATCCACTCTGCTAAAATCAAGCGCTCGACGCAGAAGTAATGGATTTGACACACATAATTCCCAGGGATCGGAAAGGGCCTGGTACAGGCATACCTCCAACGGCCGCAGCACACGGTCGTGGGCAGTATCCGCAACAGCGGAAGCCCAGCAGTGGCTGAATTGAAGGCCCTGGCCGCAGCCAAAGGATCGAGGTTGGTCCTGGTGCACATCGAGAGCACGTCGCCCGAGGACCCCAAGAATGCGGTCCAGAATCTCGAGGCCAAAGGCATAGATCATGTCGACATTGTCATCGCGAACGCCGGGGGTAGCCCGCCCGTGGTGCCGCTCGACCAGGTCAGCGGCGAGGACATGCTCACGGCTTTCCGCACCAACGTCCTGGGCCCGCTGGCACTATGGCAGGCCCTCCATCCCCTTCTCAAGAGATCGGCGAAGCCCAAGTGGGTTTCCATGTCTACTGTCGGCTCCTCCATGACCTTGATGCCGGAGATGGGGACGCACATGACGCCCGCTTACGGCACTTCCAAGGCTGCTCTGAACTGGCTTACGACGTGAGTAGAAGGAGAAGGAGTCTTTCAGCAGAGTCTCCGGCCGCATCTGAGCTGACACCCGCCTAGAGCAATCTTCGCCGGCAACGAATGGCTCACCACGTTGCTCTTGCACCCTGGGTGCGTAAATACGCAACCCCCTGCCACCCAGTCGAGTTATGGATGCTGATCTGTATGTTTTCTTTGCCCGCAGGTTGGTGCAGACAGAGCCCGGAAATTGGGTTGCCCGGCAGATCGGGATGGAAAAGGCACCCGTCACCATCCACGACTGCGTCACGCAAGTTGTTGCTACGGTAAGTCATAGTACCTCGTGGAAGATACTGATCCTATTCGGGTTGTTCAAAAACCATATGCTTACTCGATTGTCTCTCAGATCGATGGAGCCACTCGCGCCCAGAGCGGCAAGCTTATCAACGCCATGGAGGGCGTTGACATGCCTTGGTGATCCCTGCCTTTTGGGGATATTGGCGGTTCCGGCCGTGCCGCCTGGGCCATGCTACATTTAAAAACGGTAGCTAAACGAGTGTTGGGGCTGACGGCTTGGTATTGGGACCTCACTGGTGCGGAAAACAGTTGTTTACTCCCATCATTACTGGCGTTATCGGGAACCAAGACAAACAACCCGGTAACATGTAAATCAAATACCAAACCATGAACGTCGGTATAGTGTCATTCAGGCTACCACAGAACACCATCACAGGTGTATCGGCTTTGGCGAATAAATGCTCCGAGTACCGCGTATCTACAGTCCAAGTGTCAATGTGAATGGGCTTTCATCCTACGCGGAACTCATCTGTTCCCAGCAATGTCACCTGCCTTACCTTGACCCCCGGGATACATACAGTCTTCAAACCAGCTAGATTTGCATAGGATCTACATATTTCCTGTTCGAAATACTACGGTAGCTGTACCTCTGTACTTGTAGCCGGCGAATGGCGCACAACCAAACACCCGCGCATGTAGGAGACATCCACGATAATGGGTGTCTCACCTACCTAGACTAGGCATGATTTTCGGAAACGAAGTCTGAAAAACTCCCACCAGTTGCCATTGTGTACCTCATTATGTGTCACGGTATAAAAAGCGGCAGGGGTGGAAGTTTTTTCCCATCGCCGCTCAACTCAATCTGCAGAAACGCGCGCAAACCAATCACTATACTGTCAAACTGACAAACATGGATATCTCCGGGAATGCTCTGGTCGTAGGGGGAGGTAAGTCCACTGCCACGACGGCTGCTTCTGCCACCTTTCAGGTTCACAGTGGCCGAAAAGGCGAATGACGAGGAAAGTTTTGACATGAAGAAAACAGGTAGCGGTATTGGCATGGCATGTGCCATCACGCTTGCTGCCGAAGGAGCCTCCGGCGTGCTGATAGCGGATATCTCCGTTACTGCAGCCGCCAGCGCCGTGGCCAAGTGCGAGGCGGCGGCTACCAACAGTCGCTTCCGCGCCGTGGCGATCCACGTCGATGTCACCCTCGAGGACTCGGTTCAGAGCCTCATGGACCAGATGACTCAGGCTTTTGGGCGCATGGACTACTGTATAAACTGCGCAGGGGTGAGTTCAAGGTGCTTCGGTGGCAAACCCTGTATAGAAACACGTCGATGATGTTCGCTGACCTCCCCGACGGAACGCAGATCGGTGCCATGGCAGGTGCGGATATCGTGAGCACACCGCTGGCCGAGTTCCAGCGCTTTCTTGACGTCAATTCGAGGGGAACGTTCCTTGTGACCCGGATGGCGTCCATCGTGATGCGGGCGCAGGAGCTGCAGGCCGTGTCACAGTCCTCGCCCGGCCGGGGAACCACCCGCGGCGCCATCGTGAACCTTGGCTCCGCCTCATCCATGGTCGCTGTTCCCGGTGTTCTTCCCTACACGACATCCAAGCATGCGACCTTGGGGATCTCCAAGAGTGCCGGTGAGTCCGAGTTCATCCCCTCCTCCATGCAGTCTGCTGTAGATCGCAAGTGCTGACATGTAGGTGTGTCTGCCTGTTTCGCGTCAGCCCTGGACAACGCAGCCCATGGAATCAGGGTCAACTGCGTCTGCCCCACGTGGACTGATACGCCTATGGTGCGCAGGGCCATTGAAGGCGTCGAGGGCTTGGCTGGCTTGATTGAGCGCGCGGTGCCTCTTGGTCGAATAGCCACTCCAGAGGAGGTGGCCGACACCGTAGTGTTCTTGTGTAGCCCTAGATCAAGCTACGTGACCGGCTGTGGCCTTCTCGTCGATGGGGGAGCGACACTGTCGACGTCGAGATGAAGACATGGAGATGTGTTTGTCGCACATCAGATGTTCCGGAGGTCGCGAATCACATTCAGCAAAGGGCATGGATGGAACGAAATGATGAGCTGAAGGATGCTGTATGGCATCGATCTGAAGACTCCGTGTACCGATAGCGGTGCAGAATACGCCAAGAGTTTACTATGACCTGATATTTTACAAGGCTACGCATGCTCCTTGTCTCATCCGAAGCCCTTGGCCTAGTCTTGTGGCTTATCTCGATGCTATCCGGAGCTAAGAAGTGCCCACGCGTTGTCGTATGCTGTACTTCGGGCGACGGGCGCCTACATACCTGCGTGGCATGGTATAACGTGGTACTGGGAGTGACCTCCCAGGCCAGACGGCAAAATAGACAGGGCCGATCTAGAGCCACAACTTTGTTGTAACGAGTTTGGATCTCCGGATGGTGAAGATCGTGTCAGTATCGGTACAAGGCTCACTTAAAACGTTGTGAGTATCTGTGAGTAGGAAGGCTGAGCCGTCGGATCCAGCGAGGTGACTGCTGCAGCGTACACGCTGACCGTAACTTGAAAGGTGGTTCATTCCGAAGTTACACCCTGAGGACCTTACTGCAAAGTAAGGAATACACAAGAATTATGGCTGAAACATAGGAACAACATAGGGAACAATCGACTAAGACATCGGAATCTTACGATAATGGACATGTATGAATACGGCACCGGGATCACAAAGGAGAAAACAGCCGAGACATTGAAATCCCTCGACTGATTCTGAATGATGCATCGGAATTAACAAACTCATCATGGCTGAGACTTCAGAACGGGGTGTTCAAGTGGAACACAGAACACAGCGGATGCCGAAGTTGCCAAGGGCCGTCGGGGCATTAATCTCTCCCTTTTGAGGCGAGCCATCACCTTCACCGGTCTAATAGTTCGGCCGAGGGAACGGAGTAAGTTGACCGTGAACCGAAGATGAACCTTACAGGAATCTCACGGGAATCTCAAATGACGTGTGTATTTGTGTGTATCTTGGGGACGTAGACACAAATGACGAAATGACTTGCCTCACTACGGAGACGATATTGGACGATCTGCCACAGTTTGGCCAGCTATAATATGTATTCATCATCAAGACCCTTCTCCGAAAAACCTGCTGCTCACTCATTTGCCTCTTCCATTCCCAATACATCGCAACCATCACCATGTCTCAGCAGAGTCTTGACCCCAGAGACCCCATTTATCAGGTCAGTGCCGGGTTCACGAAGACAGGCTTCCCTGCCCCCGGTCTTCCACGCACCATGCGATACATCACTGGCCATAACAAGGAGGGCAAGGGCGTTTTCCTGTCTGAGGATAGCGGCGATCACCATCGCCCAATGGGCGCAGACCAGGCCATCGCCAACATCCTCTACTCGACGGCGGAGACGCCGGTCAATCTGGATGGGGATTCAGACATCAAGTACGCGCGTGACAACGAGGTAAGTACATATACGTCTCTCACGTAACCCTTGCACACCGACATTGATTTCTTTCCAGCCCGGACTGCACATCTCTGCGGGCTCGGTCGTGCGCATGATCGACTTTGGGCCCAACGTAGCGTCCCCTATGCACCGGGCCATCTGTCTTGGGTACGGCGTCGTGCTCGAGGGCGAGTTCAAGCTCACGCTCGACTCTGGCGAGGAGCGCACCATGCGCCGAGGCGACTTCAGTATCCAGCGTGCTACTTCCCACGCCTGGCATAACATCACAGGAGGAGGGACGCTGCCAGGGCGCATGTTGTGGGTGCTGTTGGACTGCAAAGACGTGACCGTCAACGGAGAGAAGATTGGCGGATTCCTCAATCAGCTGGCTGGGCATTATGATGGGCGATATGACGTTAGTGGCGAGGAGGCCAGCAAGACCAAGTAACATTGGATTGGCCATGTACAATGGTCGCATATTTTACGTCCTAGTTACCTTCCAGGTCCTGATGTAACCAGCCTTAGCCCTTCAGCGGAGTCTTAAACAGGATGATACAGCATCTATCTCTTGAACCTATCCTCTCTACAATTAAGTGTAGCGACGGATCTCACTTCGTGTCGGTTAGGTAGTGTCACGTCGTTTTTGCCCGTGTGTAACTATCAGGTATGTTGAGAACTGGTGTTAGTTATTACCGACCGAAGAGATCGGGCAGCAATATATTTTTAAGAGTCTGCGTAGCTAAACGAGCGTAGGTATACTTATATAAATCATTCATCTCCTCACTTTGTACACTTTTCTTCAATATATAAACCTCTCGCCAACGGTGGTTTAGGCCTTTGGCTTACAGAAACCTTCTTTACTTCTATCCCCACTGCTTGAGACCCAGGATTTCCTCCCAGCTAAATCAACTTTTATACGCTACGGTCCGGACACCTGAGCCGGAAATATCAAGATGGAGATCAAAGCGCTGGCTCCCAACGACTCCAGAGTCGAGCACAGGTTCATGTCAGTTGCGGGCCTAACTTACCACTACATGCTAGCGAAGCCGGAGGGCGACAAACCAGTCGGAACAATCCTCCTCCTGCACGGCTGGTATGTGTACTCCACAAACCTCTGGAACAAGTCCGTTCAATGACATGGCAATTGAAACCGAGTACAGGCCCGACTTGAGCATGGGATGGCGCTATCAAGTCACCTACCTAACATCGCTTGGCCTGAAAGTCGTTGTCCCAGACATGCTTGGTTACGGGAAGACGTCAGCCCCCAACGAACCATCGGAGTACACACTAAAGAAGATGTCCAACCACATGGCAGCTCTGATCGAGCTCGAGGGTGACACCGGGTTACCGTCCAGGCATGCAGACGATCCTTCTCATTCCCCTACTACGCCAAAAGCGATCCTGGCCGCTCATGATTGGGGTGCCCAGCTCGCCTGGCGCGTCGCTATGTGGCATCCCAAGCTGGTCCACGCCATCGCCAGCTTCTGCGTGCCGTTCATCCCCCCGTCTTCCGAGGTCCTCGACGCCAAAGCCCTGGTCGAAAAGATGCCCAACTTCCGCTACCAACTCTACCTTGCCAGCGGCGCTGTGGAGGAGGCTGTGGGAGGTACCTCGCCCGACCCGCGCAAGGTGGCAGCGTTCCTCCACGGCAACTTTGGCGGGACGACCCCTGAGAACGAGCCCATCTTCTCCGCTGAGCACGGGATCCACGTCGACAAGATGCTGAGTGTCCGCGAATCGCCCCTGGCTTCTGCGGAGATGGTCGATCATTATGTCCAACAGTACATGTTGAACACCGTCGGTACCGCAGAGACGGTGAGCGATATGGGGACGAGAAACCCGCTGACGGGGCCGTGTAATTGGTATCGCACACACGAGCTCAACTCCCGAGACGAGGCGTCTTTTGCAGCCGACTGTGGCACCATCGGGTTCCAGTTCCCGATGCCCGCCATGATCGTGATGGCGGAGAATGATGTTGTTCTGAGACCCGAGCTTGCCGACGAGCAGGAGGTCTTCTTTGCTGCCGGGCTGAAGAAGGAGGTTGTCGGTGGGTGCTCGCATTGGGTCTTGATCCATAGGCCTGACGAAGCAAACAGACTCCTGGGAGAGTTCATCTCGAGCGTGCTGGATGGAAAACATTGAGTTCGGAGAGTGAATCTTTTAGAGCAGGACTTTGGTTGATCTACCCGCTTACTGACATGTACATTCAGTTGATTATACAGTGCCGCCAATGCCCTCTGACTCTTGTTCTATTATAGAACACTTTCATGTAAATTTGACTAAGTTTGTTGTTCATACCTACATGTAGAAACTCATTTGTGTCGAGTCTCCCTCAGGCGACACTTGAAATCGGAGGACAGACAAAGAAAGAAACCTCAACCTAAATTGATGTCAATCTGACCGTCCCAGCACACCCAAACCCTAGCGCCTCAAGCTGCTCTCCTGGAAATTAACCAGCAATCAGCGACAAGCTACTACGCCGAGGCCAGCTCTTGGACGATCTCGGCTGATCTAGCGAATGCGAGCTCCTTCATGGTCTCGTCCCAAAGCAATGCGGCAATTTCCCTGCCACGGCGCTTATACACTATGGGCGCCATCCTGTGAAAATCAAACAGTCAGCTACTTGTCCATCCAGCAACCTGCTCACGAGGCAGAATAAAGTGATGGGGATACGCGATGGGCATGTAGCTTACGGTTGGATCTTTCCATCTTCTATGTACTGCCCGTGGGACTTGAGGCCGTGATTCACGGCAGCGTCGGTCAGTGAGCGAGCGCCCACCGTGGTCGAGTGGCCAACGGTGCGCTTGAAGATGTTGAAGACGGTGCCGGCGAAACCTTCCATGTCTCTGTTCAAACTTGAGCCGTAGCAGAGCCCCGGGTTGGCGGCGTTGACGACAGCAACTGATGGCGGTACGCGCTTCACAAGTTCGGATAGGAAGAGCTGGCCGAGCAGCTTCGAGGTGAAGTAGCGCTCTTGAGGGTCGAAGAACTCTGGCTTATCAAAGGCGGACAGCAGGGGAACCGAGTTCTGCTCCTTAAACTTGGCCCAGGCAGCGACATCGGAGTTTACAATGACGAAGCGGCCGGGTTTCTGAGGCGTGTTCTTGTCCTTGATCACGGGCAGAAGTAGGATGGTCAGAAGGGCGGCGGAAAGGTAGTTTACTTGCGTGACCTCGTCGTGGCCGGTGGTCGCGTTGAGCTCTAGGGCCGTCTTCACCAGGCCCGCGTTGTGAACAACGATGTGCAGGGACTCGAGGTTCCTTGTGCGCTCCGCAAATGCGGTGATTGAGTCGTAGCGGGACAGGTCGAGGTGCCACACCTCAATTGTCGGCGAAGCTTGTGAGGCCCTCCTCCCGGATGCTGGCGATATAGCCCACGCCTCCAGGTCACGACGGGCTTCCTCGCCTTTGGACTCGCTACGCACGGCGAGGATCAGTTTACCTAGGCCGAGTCCCAGGAGCTGGCGGCTGCATTCGAGGCCGAGGCCGACGTTGGAGCCAGTCACGACTGCCGTCTTGCCTGTGAGGTCCGCATGGCCGCTCGAGGGCAACGGAGGCTCGGAAAAGATTTGACGTTTCATGAAAGCGCTCATAGACGCCCTCTTCTCTGGCGAGATGTCGAACGTTGTTGCTCCCGCCATTGCGATGTTTGATTGAAGAAATCTCTGGCCGCACCAGACTGCGCAGTGCAGGTAAAGTCGTGTAGGCAGTGCAACGTTGGCTATGTCGGACGGACGGGCGAGTCTGCATTGATTCACATCCAAGAATCTCACTGTATGGAACCTGAAAACGAAGTCGGGCGGCATTGATGGATGCTTATTTGTACATGTAGAAAAGCGGATTGCACCAGTGAGTTGTGACCAACCCCCAGGATATGGACTCACCTGCGAGCGGATTCATCTACACCATGAGCTTCAGCGTGACGTATGATTGGTAATCAACCAGTCCCAAGAGACATACTTTGTACGTTAGCACAGCATTCAATGTTGCTATTCTGGTTCCTAGTGGAACTGCAAAGAACCCATGGGAATGTTGCCCACCACCACCGAAGGTGATGGGGGAGGACAAGGCCAACCTTCTGTCTCGGATGGCCGGTGTTTCTCGGATGCCGCACCACCCCGTAGCATATTGGGTACACTGGTTTATAACACATTCTATCGCTATGTAGGAGCTGAGCTTCGTGGTTTGGGGGTATCACCGTCCCATCCTCGTCGACTACATACGTACACAAACATGAAGACAAGTTTAAGCCACGTAAGACGCCCACGTAACACGGCACCTATATATGCGCCATGTCACGCTGGCCCGGGAGGAAAGATGGCCCAACGGAGTGAATCGGCCCAATCGTTGTTCAGGTATGCGCGTACACAGGTCGGTGACTCGGTGTGATCATAGCTTGAAGGTGCCGTGCCGGGCTTCGTACAAATACCAAAATGTAGGTGCGTCTCAGGGTATCTGGTCTGGAATCACCAATCGCAGTTGCTGTACTATTTATGTTTGTCTCGTTCAGAAATGGTTGCTGATACGGAATTTCGTGTAATCATTGTCGGCGCAGGCCCCGTTGGCCTCTACCTGGCCCACGCCCTCGCAGCGGCCAATATCGACTTTCTTGTCATCGAGCAGCAGTCCAGCGTCCTCAACTACTCGGGCGCCTTGATCTTCACATGGCCACAGTCTGTCCGGCTTCTGGACCAGATTGGGGTGATGAAGCAAGTGCAAGATGCTTCTGTCCATATAAACGCCAAAGCGCGTGTGTTTGGCCAGGATGGCACCATCATCACCATCAGTCGCTTTTGGGAGCTTATGCGTGAAAAGTGCCTTGTCCCCCTTTCCCCCCCCCCCCCCCCCCCCGCCGGGTTTATCGATACATGAGCTAACGTCTTTTGTTTGAACTACCGCCTGTAGCCACGGGTATCCGTTCCTACCGCTCCTACGCAGCGATCTCGTCAGAATCCTCTACGAAAGCCTGCCCGGGAGGAATACCAAGGTGGTGACCAGCGCCGAGGTTGTCGATATCACCCTGTCCGGGACTGATGCCCATGTCCACCTAAAGAACGGCAAGGTCTACACAGGCTCCGTCGTCGTGGGCGCCGACGGCGTGCACAGTAGCACGAGAGCCATAATGCAGCGTCTAGCCGGAGACGACACCGGGAACCCCATGCTGACCAGCTTCCGCGGCCTGCTAGGTCGCGCCCCCAACAAGAACAAGAAGCTGCGGCTGGGAGAAGGCGTCTTCTTCGAGTCTCGCGGCGGTCTTGCGGCCGTGCAGTGCAGCGCGGCCGGCGACACCATTTACTTTGCCACGCTGATGCCAGTCCCAGGTGGAAAGCCAATGCAGATGCGCCGCCGGTACACGCCGGAGGAGATGGAGGAGCATGCTGCGGCCCTCGCGAACGTGTGGGTTGCGCCTGGACTGCAGTTCCGCGACCTGTGGGCGGCCGCCGACAAAGACAAGACGCGCATGCTGAACCAGGAGGAGGGCTTTCTGGAGGGAGCCTGGAATCACAGGCGCATCGTCCTGCTTGGCGACGCCGTGCACAAGACCACGAGCATCAACGGACTGGGACTCACAAACGGGCTGCACTCAGCCGCGGTACTGGCGAACGAGCTGAAGAATCTTGTGTCGTCCGAGCTGCATGTCGGCGAGGCTTCGGTGGTCCAGGCGTTTGAGCGCTATCAGCAACAACGCCTGGGTGAGACTAAAGAGATTTGCACCAGGGGGTGGAACATGATTCGCGAAATCACCCAGAGCTCCTGGATCTCGAGGCTTTGGGACTTCTACATCCTCCCCTGGGTCGACTCGGAGAGCGCGTTGCGTGGTCTGGTGGTGTCCCTGATGCTGGTGAGGTATGGCCAAGTCCTCTCGTTCATCCCTTTTGACGGGATGCATGGCAGAGTATCTTGGCTTAAACGACCGGAGGCTCCGAAGGAGAAGGCAGACTAGCAGGTAACAGATTATCACTTGGGTTGGATCTGAGTACTTGCTATTGGAGATAATGGATTATGTGACTTTTCACCGACTGGGACAAGAGGGCCTTCATCATTACATGTGGTGATACTTCATGGCCCCAGCGCCAGGGGGAGTTGTCCTAGTAAGCGAGTTTTTGAATCAGTACCCGCAGAACGTGATTTTTGTATTGAAAGGTCTAGTCCTCTGAATAGACTCTTCATCCTTAATATCCCATCAAGTGTCTGGTTTTTAACACCTATCACCGACACCAGAAACCCTCATCAGGGGTACAACGAACGAGGGCGTACGTGTCTGGTAATTTCTCCAAAAATGGAACGAGGTAACAGGCACTTCATAAACAGGTCTGCAATGCTCTGCGAACTTTTGTAATTAGTCAAGTGTTCAAGCCTATTTTTCGCCTGGAGGGGAGCAACATCAGTTATATTACCGGCTCTACTAACTACTGAGGACCGGCTGGCGCTAACTCGTCGCTGGATGATTGTCATCTTGGCCTCGTGAACCACGATATCGACGTTGGAAACCAAGCTAAAAGAGTGTGAATTGGCATTCTGCCTACATGTAGGTACTGAGGTTGAAACATATTGATACTAGTCAAATGAGCTGACCGGGGATCCTTGCTTGCCTTGTGGCCACCTTGTTTATGGTCTGTTGTTTTTGATTCTTTGAGTCCTTACTCAGACGGCAAATCGCGTGATCTCCCCGGCCAGACAAAGAAAAGAAGGTAGTTTAGTTGGCGTATGAGACTCCCGTCGAATCTCATTTGCCGGCCGGAATAGCGTTGTAATAGCTGAATCTACCATGAGGATCATACTTTGCCTTCAACCGGCGGAGCCTCGGCAGAGAATCACCATAGATGGATTCAAGGCTCTCGTCGCCATAGGCATAGTTGACGTAGGTCAGGGGCTTCGTTCCGGGCTGATCAGCCCGCCACAGGTCACGTGTTTGCGTCCTCCACCGGAAGGCAGCTGCGTCCAGAGACGGGTCAGGCCGGTAGTTGACGCTGATAACACTGCAGGGAGACAAAAGCGATTAGCATAAACCCGTCACAAACTAGACAGGGGGTTTGGTATAACGTGGGTAGAGAAAATAAAAAGAGAACGGGAGAAGCCGTACCCCATGACATTGAAAGCATTACGCCAGGGGAAGGAGGACGTGGACGGGTTAACGGCCTTGACACCTTGTAAGGCATAGGCTTCAAGAAGAACGAGAGAAGTGTTGAAGGCGGGCCTCGCCTGGATATTGCGGTTGAATAGGTCGTAGATTGCTCGTTGCGTCTTGGCGTTCCACTGCCAAAGACCGGCGTGTCCATGCTGGTGTGAGAAGCCAGTTGCGCACAGCGGATCGTCGACCCCGCTCCCCTGGGCTTGGGGGATCTGGGTGTACGGAATGTTTCCGTCCTGCACACGAACCGCTGGGATGGCATCAAAGGGCGCGAGGTATCTGGCTGCATCTCTCTGAGCGCCGGACCACCCGAATGACCACGCGACGACGGCCTGATTCAGTTGTTTCTCTGTCAGCTTTCTAAACTTCTTCTCCATATTTGAAATGCAATCATCAATGCTAACACGTACCTCAGTAGTGCTGATGGTTGGATCCATGAGATAGGTGCCGGATTGCAGAGCCATCTGCACGGGCCCAGTGCCATTGTTGGAGAGCCTGTTCACTTGCTCGATGACCCGCTCAAGCTTGTCGCCGGTCCAGAAGTAGTTTTTGTAGTACCATGTGGAGAGGTTTCGCGGGTGGATTTGGAGCTCAACGCTGGTGACGATACCAAAGTTGTGACCGGCGCCTTTCATGGCCCAAAAAAGATCCGGATTGGTTCTCTGTGAGACGGTGGTCCTGGTTCCGTCTGCGAGGACAACTCTTAGTGTGACAAAGTTATCGCTGACCAGCCCATGCAGACCTTGGTAGCGTCCGTAGCCACCCCCAAGGCCAGGCCCCAGAATGCCAACACAGGCGCAGCTTCCGGTCGCTAGACAAGAATAGCTTCGTCAGTTATCGGCCATCTGTCGACGAGGTCCGTATGCAGAATCGATGAGAGGAGAGAGTAGTGATGTTTGTTTTCACATTTTGGATTCTGCGGTACTTTAACTCACTTGCAACGTACCCCCTCGCCCAGAGGGTGTCTATGACTTCCTGACCGTAAGCTCCGCCCTGGAGCCAGGCTGTCTTGCCACCGCTGTTAATGGTGATGGCCCGTAGAGACGCCATGTCGATCTGCAAACCTCTGAATCGATTCAGGGTCGAGATGAGGGAATGGCCGCGGTTCACGGTAAGGAACGGAATGCTGTTTTTGTTGGCATATTTAACCTGCAACGATCAAAATGTCTCCTCCGACGGTAGATAGCAGAGATTTTGTCTAAATGGCACCGGTCCAGAGCAAGCCGAGTCAGGGGGAGACCGCGGACTTACAATCTCGGCAACGTCCTCCTCGGTTCCAGGCTGCACCACTATCTGTATGTTAGGCGGGTTGTACTGCTGGTACCGCGCAATAGCCTCGGTGTAGCGAGAGTCACCCG
Source organism: Colletotrichum musicola (assembly GCA_014235935.1). Taxonomy (NCBI): domain Eukaryota; kingdom Fungi; phylum Ascomycota; class Sordariomycetes; order Glomerellales; family Glomerellaceae; genus Colletotrichum; species Colletotrichum musicola. The sequence continues at coordinate 3,782 of WIGM01000767.1, read as the reverse complement.
GCCCATAGATCAGGACGGCCCTGGACAGCTTCCGTCCCAGTTCCCTGGCAACTTGTGCGGGGGACACATCTGCACGGGTGAAAGAACAGTCTATACTGTCCGGGCAAGCCAACGGAGAAGCAGAAGAAAGAGACTGCAGAAGAAGGAGGCCGGTGGCCAGGAAACTACCGAAGATACGCATGATGTTGCCAAAGAAGTTGAATGCCGGACGAGAGGGTCTTTTGCATTGGTCTTGAGTTCGAATCTCCGCGTTTTGTGTAGTGATCAGATCTCTGGAAAATTTCTAGTAGGGAAACACGTCCTATTTAACATATTTTTGGCTTCGGTATTTGGGCGTGTGTTCTCGTTGTCTCTTCAAGCTTCCACTGGCAAACCTCAAATAGGGGGAGCCTTTTTTCCATATTTGGATTGCACTACCACAAGAGGCAATAGTGTGTGATTTCAGTCATATAATGGCGTTCCTGAAGGAGGGGGCTTTCTGGTCATCATCCCCCCATTTACAACCCAGAATCTCGGTCCTCGGGAGTCATGAAGACCGCCGCGGTGGCTCAGGAAGGCTGCGGCGCCGTGGACGTCGGGCAGGAGCGCGAAGCGCCGTGTCAGCCTTGCAGCAGCACTGTAGCGTTCATACTTGGGCCTCCTGCTTATCAGCCCGTTGAAGTGGGAAGGAGCAGGATGGTTTTGTACCACACAGGGGCCGGCTCAGCCATCACGGAAGGGCAATTGCCCGAGTCTAGACCATGGTGGGGTCTGAAACAAAAACCAATAGTGTCGTTGCCCAAGATGGTATATTAATAATATTCTGACTCCATCAGGATGGCCTTCGCCCCGTGTAACTGTGACTGAGTTATCGTCTGCCCTTTTGCTGCCTACTACGTTGTTGCCCACACGGCCTCGTTCCTCCTTTAGTGCGTGATGACTCTCGGACATTAAACAAGGCTTTTGCTTCTACGACCGACCTTCTTGTGTCTCTAAGTACGCGAGCGCTTAGCTCGGCTAATGTCTCTCCTACCCATGGATCAGTACACCAGTTGGGCTGTCAGTCGTCTTCTTCCTTCCGAAATTGCAGCCAGGATCCTATTATCTAGGTCCGTGGCGGCGCCTCGTCAGCTCACGAGAGCATCCTCATCGCCACATGACAGTCCCTCTAGGCTTCACCTGACGATATATTTGGCCAACCGAGAAGTTGATGAGGCATTTGTTGGCTGATAGCGGGTTCGGCACCGTCCAAATGGTTGCCCGGGTGTCTTGGGAACTTCTCTATAGACTTGTGGCTAAGGGTAGATAGGGCCGGGGACTGGCGGTGGCATGACTACGAACGACTGGCGGGTTTAGCCTTGTGTTCTCATGGCTTAAAAAATAGTAGGAACAGTAATTCATGAGGACCTCATCAACTTGAAGACCCACTGACTGCGCAGTTACGAGCCGTCTGCGAATGCATAAAGGTCGTCCGTTTGCCCAATGTTCATCTGAAAAGAGATTGAAACTCATACCCCACCAAACAGCTTGTCTCCTACTTTTACTATCTTACCCTGCTTTATTGTCCGCTCTGTCACCGAATCCTTCTGTCAAGATGCGTCGCTACTGTGCCTTGCTCTTTCTCTCTTTTACCAGTGTTCCACTGGTCACTGCTTTGGTCAACCCTGAGGCGTCCAGAGGCCCACCTAACGGGGCAAACCTGCGGTCGATTCTGACCGCGGCGAGCAACAACTGGGCCTCCGGCACAGCTATCTCGTTTCCCGGACAAGACTCTTTCGATAACGCCACGGAGAGATGGGCTACGTATCGGCCGCCTACTTACGCTGCCTCTATAAGCCCGGCGACCGAGAAGGACGTGGCTACAGCCGTATGTTGTCAACATGAAGTCTTCGGGCTTTTCTCTTGTTTCTAAGGCTATGTGGCTGACTCCTAGAACACCTACAGGTCAAGCTGGCAACTTCAAACCGTCTGAGCTTTTTGGCCACGGGTGGCCGCCATGGTTACAACACCGATCTAGCAAGTCTCCAGAATGGCATAGCCATTGACCTCAGCCGTTTGAATCAGGTGCGGGTCGATCGCCAAGCCAGGACTTTGACTGTAGGCCCCGGAGCTCGCTTCGGAAACATTGTTGGTCCGGTATCAGACGCCGGGTTCGAGATCCGTGAGTTTACAGCAACCTTGATATCCATTTACTCGAGCCAGGTTGTATCCATGCATGCAGGCTGGCATCATACGTGTTGTCTGGCCTCAAAGTTCAGTCTGCTAACTTCGGGTCTGATTCAGAGACTGGGACTGCCTCCTGCCCCTCAATGATCGGAGTTACAATCGGAGGAGGGATTGGGCGTCAAATGGGCACCCTCGGGCTGGTGGCCGATGCCCTGATATCTGCTCGGCTTGTGACCGCCGACGGAAAGATAGTGGACGTGTCGGCCAATTCCAACCCGGAGTTGTTTGTAAGAGCATATCCATTTTCACATCCCAATATGCGTAGCTGAACAGACGAACAGTGGGGCATCCGAGGCGCCGGCTTCAATTTCGGCATCATCACCCAGGCCACCTACAAGCTCCAACCCAATCCGACCCGCACGACTTACACGAGTGTCGATGTCATCTTCCCGGCCCCCAAGAACGCCTCTTATTTCAGAATGCTCGAAACGGTCTTGGCGAACCAGCCGGCCAGGTTGTCAGTCACGTCATCCATCATGTACAACAGCACCAGCAACCAGGCTCAGATCGCCGGCAGCTGGGTATACAACGGCCCCCGGGACGTGGCTCTACGCGTAATGGCCCCAATGCTCGCCCTGGGTCCGTCTGTTACTAGTGTAAGCGACGTCCGCTGGGAGGACGTGAGCAGGACCGCCGCCTTCGGTGCCGATGCCATCGGGTGCGTGCCGGGCAGGAATTGGAATGTTTACAGCGCCAATCTGCGCACATTCAGAGCTTCCTTGGGGCAGACGGCCTTCTCCAGGATGGATGCCTTCTACAGAGAGAATCCCGAGGCGCGCGTGTCGACAATCTTGCTAGAAGCATTTCCGAACCAGGCTGCCAGAGCTATACCCAACAGCGCTACGGCTTTTCCTTGGAGAGATACTGCAACATTTGTGTAAGGGCAATTCCCTTGTATTTTCCATGTGGTCCATTTGCTGACTCGGTTCCACGACATCCAGGCTGATGCTGTTCACTTGGGACCCGGCAAGCCCGACTGCCCGGACCACAGAGAGGGCGGCCAACAGGCTGGGTCTTGACCTTCGCAGTAACTTCGCCGCTGCCTCTGGGTACGCTGGTGGACTCGCCATCTACGCCAACTATGCGCACGGGGATGAGACGCTGGAGCAGGTGTTCACCAAAGCTAACCTGCCTCGCCTGGCCCGGCTGAAGGGGAGGTGGGATCCCACCAACGTCTTTGCCTACAATATCCCATTGCCTAACCGCTACCCCTAAGTATCTGTATATACGCAGTGGTGTTTAACACTTCCAACAGTACCTATCATGTCTCGTAGTTTTAGCTCAGGACAGGACGAGAAGGAGGAGGAGCAGAAGAGGGACCGAACAACAAGTTCTGCTTCAATTTCACTCATTTTAAAAACATACATAGTTATAAAAACCAGTAGTTACTCTACCTGCGTAGATCTATTAAACTTGAAGCATGGAGGTCATAAAGTTAGGTAATTTAGACCGTAGTGAAGTTGAAGTTTATTCCTTTATTTGCAAATTCTACTTAATATCTTTGTGGGTTTATCCTCGCTGCCGGCGATCTTCGCCGGCAGCGTGGCCGATGCCTCAGCCACCGGAGCGGAACTACA
>WIGM01000766.1:0-21137 GCA_014235935.1 Colletotrichum musicola | reverse complement strand
TTTGGCGATCGGTGGTCAATCATGGTGATTATCACGGCGTTGAGACTTTGGGTGCTGGGTCTCCAAGACAGAGCCGGGTAGGCGAAGCATTCGGAACAACTTAATAGCCGTGATAGTTATCGCAAGCAATGTTGAGCTCATCTCAAATTCCAACCTGGAGTCAAATCACAGTTCCAGATGTGCCCCAGTAGTCACCTCCCAAGCACCTTTGGTGCTCGTACGAATCTGAGCTGTAGCTCGAAAACCTGGGTCAGCTCAGAGCTGAGTATTTATCAACTGAAGTCATGGGGCTTTCATTTTGTCAGGAGTTGAGGGGAAATGAGAGTTGGCCGCTTAGCTGCTTCTCGAACGAGCTGTGCTTGATCCATCAATTCCTTTTTCGGTTTCAAGCCGCAATACCAGGCGGGGAAGTCTTTGTCACAAAAAGAGTATTCTAGTTATAAACAATTAAACGAACGCTCCTTCCTTCAGTGTTGCTGCAAGTGTCAGCTACCTAGGTAGGTGCCTACCTACCTACCTACCCACACTACCTAGGCAGGCTATCATCCTCCCAAAGTGGCATACCTTCAGTGTCCAAGCTTTTCTACCTCCATTTGCTGCCAGGCCTGGCTTCGAAAGCTCTCCTCAGTGGCTGTCGCGTCCTTTCCGGTCGTCATTCGCAACGATGGCTTTCTCGGGGAACGAGCCATTCTTCGAAAGGATCGGTGTTCCTTCGGCGCCACACGAACGAACACAGTTGGCCCAACCCGACCGATATAGTGGCCAGCATCCCATGCCTTATGGCCAAGACAAGACTCATATACGCCAAAGCACGATCGACCATCAACCCATCAATCTGTCTGACTGCCCGGCACGCGAAAAATGCCCCTTCGCTAAGAGCCGCGGCTATCTTCCCGGCAGCGTCAGCTGGCCCTCGCCAGTGGCCCAGCCCAAGACCTTCCCGACGCCCCTCACCGACGACTTGCCTACCTTGAGCACGCAGACCAGTAAGTGCAAGACCGACTGTGTCACAACTCTGATCTTGTTTCAAAGTTGCCTTTTTGTGGTTTCTCGACAGCTTTGCTAATGTTTCGACCTGATGTCACAGGTAAGGCCTCGGTCGTCCCTGTCAACTCGGCTCCGCCCTCAACCGCTAAGATCAATGTTCCCGGACGAGAGATCACGATACCCGCGGATGACTCGGAAATGATTCTGATTCGCGTTCCGCGGGAGCATGCTACGGCAGAAAAGCTCCAGCAGATCCGTGACTGCGCGGAGCTCATCTTCAAAGACGCAAAGGCTTACAAACTGCCGCACACCAATAGAAACACGACGACAGAGTAGAGTCCCAGGTCGTGGGGCATGAGACTCTGCGCTTCTCGTTACCTTGGTATCATCTTGGCTATGACGAAGGACAAATGCAACTCGGTCTGGAAACAGGGATGGATGGCAAGGGGAAACACGCTAGTCGCCTAGCAGAGCAATAGAATTCCCCAAACCTGGAAGGACGACGTCCGTTGGGTGACGTTCTCTATCGTACACACCTACGGCATTAAATCGCCGTGCCGACCCATCTTGGGGAGAAGAAGCTTGGTACCCAAACTCCCTCGTGCTTCGTCTTTCGTGAACTACATATCAACTGATTGATGCCCTCTGCCTACCAAGCTATGAAGTGCTTCCATTTCACTGTTTCTTTCTACTCGTTCGTGGAAGACCGCTTTAGTATTAGTCTCTAATTTCGGGCAAGAGCGGCAAGAAGAGATTTCATAGATTCAAACCTCGGATGAAAATGGGTTGAATACATATGTATTGACCAGCTCTACGCTTCCCTGTCTGGAAGGAAGCACCGTTGCACCGTCAGAATGAATATATCGGTCCGATCATCTCCTTCTGTTTCCGGCTTTGAGATAAATCGAAAATTTCAGCCCTTCCTCTCTTCGATCCTCAACTTCTCTCCTCCTCTCAACCATCCTTCTCGACACTCCAACTCGACCTCAACTTTCTCTCCCACAAATCTCTCTCGCCAATATTGGCGTCAATTTTCTTTTCTGCATTTCTACCACGCGACACATCTCGGATTAGCATTTCAATCGTATGTAGAGCTGGTCGTGTTGATTTTATTTTGGTCCTTCTGATCTGCATCCATCTCGCCCAGGACCAACCCAGGCCTCAATCAACAACCCCTTCGCTCGGGTATCAATACTGGCCCTGGCAACTGGCGGAAGTGGCATTGGCGCCTCGAAAATTCTTCAGGTGGGTACTACCTATGCGAACGTTCATTTGCCCCTTTGAAGCTTCCAAGGTCCCAAGAGTCTCACTCATCTACGGGGGTCTATGCATACATGCTTAACTATCAAGATGTGTTTCCCTTAACTCGTTCTCGCAGGCGTCTAAGAGAACAAAGTCTACCCTGATGCTAACGAAAGACGCAGACTGTCACGAACGAAATTTTATCAATAGTTTACGCGCAGAGTTCTCATCGACTTACAAAGGGGCAACGTACTTTGCATTTCAGGTCTCCAACCAATTCATACCCAACGTCCTCTTCGGCTAAAAACACTTCGCCCAACGTGTGATCTTTCTGCTCTGTTTGCGGCTTCGTTTACAGTACACATCCCCAATCTGCGCTCGCAGTCCCGTTTTGTAATCTAATGTTCATGCGCAGGAACTTCGACGCCAACTCTCTGAAATCTACGACCAGCTACTGAGTGACCTGTAATTACAGGGATCTAGTACGCAACAATGAACGCAGAAGAATGTTCCCCTGTGCTCGCGATGGATGCGAAGCCATCGGAAAAGATGAAGGTGGCGAGGTACGCGCCGGACATCATCAAAATCGAGGAAAATACAAGACTCGGAGTCAAAGGCTGGCTGACGAGGAGCACCACCGACAAAAACGTCCGATGGGCCTTGCGCGTTCCATCCGAGCACATAGAAGAGGTGGAGACTGCTTTCCCGGGCGTCTTGAGTCTCATGAAGAGCAGTCGGGACGTCGGTTGTGTGAACGGAACTGCTCTGCTTTCTACCAACTGGATGGTCAAGGCTGTCTCTCCACTGATCCGTCCTGAGGCCACGTATCGTGCAGTCCACGCGGGACATCCGAATGACGGAATCAGGTCGAGGCTCGGTCGAGGTAGCGACCCGATTTTCTTTCAAGTTCATCTCCGCAAGCATCTTCGATGGCTGTGCAGAGAGCCCAGTCCTTTTCTATCTGCGACTCCGAGCATGGATGAGGCTATTCGCATTGACTCAATCTACGAGCCAAAGGGCCACCTCGGGGTCAAGATCATCGTGTTCACGACCGACGGACCGGAATGGAACCGCCAAGTCCAGAGAATCTGGGACGCGCGTGACCTACTACGCCAACTACGTCTCGTCGGAGATGACAGGGACTACCTCGATCATGAGTACCTCATCGAGGACTCGATCCCGAAGGAAAGCATCTTGACTTGTTACGACTGGAAGACCAAAAAAGGAGAACTTGACCCCGACGGATCCATTCAGCAGCAGACCACCATCGAGCTGGAGGATAAACGAGCGAAGGCCGCAGAGGCCAAGAAGCGCCAGAAGGAAAAGAAGGTACGGGCTGAGAGGCGATTGTTGCGGGAGGCGCGACAGGAGAAGCGCAAAGCAGATGACGGCGACGATCTGCAAGACGAAGACAGCCAGCAAAGTGGCAATAACAGCGAGCCACAGAAAAAGCGCCACAAGAGAAGCAAGCCGGGAAAGAAGTACGCCAGAAAGTGAATGAAGAGACTTGGGCAATTACGGCAATTCGGGGAGAACATGAAGAGGATTTGCGAGCACATAGAGAACATCATCTTAGATGGCGCGAAATTTGAGGAAGCAGCTTGATTCGGACCTATAAATGCCTGGGACTTGACCAGGCTCCAACGTGACATTGTTGAAAGTGTCAACTGATTCATCATTAATGAGGTATTTTATACCCTGATACTTGCGTAATTCATGCGTGATTTGACTATCTACTATTAAGGTGCCTGAACTTTCTTTCTCGGAACTCCTGTAGTCTATGTGTCTGGATCTTCGCACTCTTCGGTATACGTTGCAACATCCACCTATCTGTCTCAGCGTAATGTGGGAGATCGTCATTTTCTTGTCCGAGATATCTCTATAGTATCTCAAGAGAGGACGCATTCCTGTCAATCCTCAATGCGACCAGAGGGGCCACAAATCAGGACCCCTCTCTGTGATGCGCACCGGCGGTTGCGTGGTTCGCGGTAGAAACTTGCTGATGGCTGAGCCGGAACATAGGTTAGCAGGTCTTCCACACCACTTAAAAAAGAAATATCGTGAAGCACTCACCCTTCACCTCGAGTTCGTGCACGTCCGGACCGCGGTACGGCGGCTCCAGAACCGGGAGCTTTGGTCGGGGATCCGTCGCCGGCGGGGTCCACTGCGGGAGATTCCGGGGACCCGCCGGATGAGTGACCGGGGTCTGGACCTGCTTTCGCACGGGAGTGTGATGCGCTTGGAGATGTGGTTGTTCTTCAGTGATGTGGTGTGCCATTTTCACGGCCTCGATGCTAGGTGGAACTCATGGAGCGCACGTCGGAGGACGAGAGCGGCCAACGAGGGCGTAGTGGTGACGTGACGATGCTGCTGGATGTTCTGGGGAACGCGGGGAGAGAGGGACAAGGGCAAGAAAAGTCGATTCGAAGCGCGGACGCGCAGGCTGCGGCAGCCTTCCTCTAAATGTGCAGTCTGCCTGTCTGCCTGGTCAGCCTTTTCCTCTCCTCGGATGCAAACACTGCGCCGCGCTCCGTGACAGGGGGGGAGAGGGGGTTGTCGGGGGGCAAGCAAGCACGCGAACAAGGCCTCCGATTCCCCGTCCATCGTCTCGCGAGACGTTTGCGAAATGTCATGTTCTTATAGCAGAGGCTCGGACCTACCTCTGACAGAAACCGGAGCCAACGCCGCCTGATATGCCAATCGGAAGGACGGTCCACTCAGAAACCTGGCTTCCGCGCCCAAGGTGGACGACATGAATCAAGATATGGCAGCCCAACGTGGGATTTCTTCTGATCGAGCCTCAGGAAACCCCATGCCCTCTCCTCGGATTCCCCCCGCGCTCCTCGGTCATCACGTGGCACTCGCACGCTGTGAGTGCGGGAAATGAGCCAACCCCGGGCAGGGCACGACATCAGGCCCCGACAGGCCGCCGCGATTGGGCCATGTTTACGAGTGTGGTGGATCTCACAGGGTGATGTTAGCGCTCAACCCCCCTGAAGCCTCCAATCGGGGAGACAACCGGCCCAGGCACTGTGCCGTGAAGGTGGGTGGTCCGTCGATGGCGATGCTGCATCGTTCAGGGGGCCTGTTCGGATGTGAGAAATATCCGGGCAGTTCGAGTCGATCTGCGCCAGAGGATTCGCCGATGCACCTAGGTACGAACAGTTGGCATTTAGCTTAAGGATCACACGGGCCTTGCGTGCGTGGGAAGATCTGGCGTGCGTGTTCTGCTTCCGGACCACGTGCGACGTGGAGGGATTGGATACGACACACCTCTAATTGGCCATTTTCCGGGTCTTCCGCAGCTCTGCAAGGGGGGCTGAGCTGTGCCCCGGGTTTTTCGACTTTAGTTCCTTCACAGTGTTGTGAGTTGAATGGTCTTCTGTTGGGTACGTACATAGTAGTTCCGTCATACCTAAGTTGCGATCCAAGGAAAAGCACCCGAGGGGTACCTATGTCAGAGGTTCCTGGAAAGTCCTTTGGAACGAACGACGTGTCACGTGAAGGGAGGTGACTCCATGTCCTTTTGGGGGCTCCGGGGCCTGACGCACCGGGACTGGCGACCTTCCTTCCGACATATCAGAGGCCATTATAATCACTCGGGATGAGAACGACTTCCTCGCTGTAAGCCTCGTTTATTCATCTTCTTACTCCCATCCTCATCGCTCTTTCCGCGAGTTCTACCCCGTGTTTCCCGTGAAGGATGGCTGACGCCGACGCTCACCCTCCCTTACCGACATGATTGGCTACCATGAGCAAGCAGCCATGTCTCAGTCTCAGTGACTTGGTCATTCGGAAATCCTGAAGATCTTGATGCCGCAAATTCAAGGTACAGAATCGATACTCCTACGGCCCTCCTCTCTTACGTGTCCTAACAGGCAAGTAGAACCAGCTTCGTCGTCACCTTGACAGACAGAACCAGTCCGGAAGCGATGGAAAGAAACCCGAGAACGAAGTAGACGAAGCAGAACAGATCAAGAGGCCGCTCATAGAAACGCAGCCGCACCCGCTTGCCGACCCTGTCTTCCTTCCTGGTCAGAGTACCGTCCGGCACGTGCTTGAACTCCATCCTGCTCCCGCCCCCGAGGCCACCCTGGCTCTGAATGATGGTCTTGTGGAGCATCTCCCGGTTGAAGTCGATCGCCCGATCCCCGAGTCGCGGGAACCACCGTTGCGCGACGGCGAGCGTCCGCACCACCCAGCAGAAGCCTCGAAAACACGTGTAGTGATATACGCCCGGTCGTCCCATGCCCAGCTGGTCACACAGTGCGTCGCCGGTGAGCACCCTGCTACCCGCCTCGATGAACCCAGCCGAGAGGTTGACCGGCGGCAGGTCGCGGACCGTCTCGACAAAGTTGTGGCCCGCCACGAGCGACATGTCCGTCACCAGCCGCTCGTTGAAGCTCATGCTGTCCATCAGCACCTTGGCCCTGGCCGCTGAGACGAAGTGCTCCGTTGGCGTGCCGCGCACGTGGCCGATGTACCGCCACAGCGCGACGTAGTCTTCGATTTCTTGCTGTGGTACTGAGATGCCCATGAGGGGCAGCTGGATGAACGCGTGGTTGCAGCCGAACGTCGTGAGGACGTGCAGCGAGTCAAGTGTGTTGATCGGTACGCCGTTTGTCTCGATGTCGTAGTAGGAGGACCCCTTCTGCCCGACGATCGTGAGGATTCGCTGACGCACCATGGAATGCAGGAGGCGCACGCGGACGGTCGTCCGGTGCCCGCGTCCTCCCGGGCGAAGGTATTCGACGCTGTGTGTTACCTCGAGGAGCATCTGGAACGTCTCGAGAAGGCGTCGGAAGAGCACGCTGGTCCGGAAGCCGCCGATGCGGACGAGGACCTCGACAACACCCGCGGACGCCGAGTTCTCTCCCACGAAGCCCTGCAGCGCGAATCCCATCAAGTTCGCCAGCGCGTACCGGTAGAAGAATCGTTGGCCACGCGCGAGCTGCTCCCAGTCGACCCAGTCGGGTACGGTGTGCACCTCGTTCCACAGCCGGCCCAGCGCCTCATCCTTCTCGTGGTGCTCCTCGAGGACGCCGAAGAGGTCGAGCTTAGAGATGTGCGTCGCGTCGCCCATCTGTAATGCCGGTTTTCCAGGAGCCGACTTGCACCCACGAGCCTGTAGATCTAATGACATCCTCTCGTATCCCAAAGAGGAGGTGAGAAGCTATTCAAAACTCATACCCGTATGGTGCATCAGTGCTGACGCATTATCTGTATCCTAGGCCGAAGGATGCCACTCCAACATGGTTGCAGCCCGTCGAATGACGGGGAAGTCTGCGCAGGAAGCTTTCGACATGGTCGGGGCCCTGCTTGAGGAGAGCTACATCGAATGGGACGATGCCATGAGCCGCGTACCACGATGGGGTGGAGATACCGATCGGGAAGTTGAGCGTTACATCAAAGGCATTCAGGACGTAGTCCAAGCCAACGTCAGCTGGAGGTAGGTCGCTTTGGCCCTGGGAGACACGTGACATCGGAAGGATGATCTTGCTAACAGTATCGCCGTTGTAGTCTGCAGTCGAAAAGGTACTTTGGAGCCGACGGACCAAAGGTTCGCAGGACGAGGATGGTTGATGTTCTGGTTGACCCGCCATACCTATCCGGTCCTGGAGAAGCTGAGTTCTGAGCGAGTTTAGCATCTCATTGGCCATGGAACATGTTGGTTACATGTAAATCAACCTTTATGTCCCAACCTTCGTGTCCGAAGTTGTAGAAGACCATGTTGATAAAGAGAGTTTGGCAGGTGTTGTGTTTCTACCGTCTCGCCACCTGCCAAGCATGTCAGCCACTGACAGCCATCAGAGACATGCGGCCTTTGGTTGTCTTTCCCTTCTCTTTGAATTCTATGGAGTCCTGAGCGGTGGGGGGTTTCCAAAGAAGTATAGGAATAATAGCCCATGGCCTCTTTGTGAGCTAGGTGGCTACAGAAGAGTGCGATGACAACGATAGCAATGATACCTGGGAGTGGTGGACGATTCTTCCAGGCAGGGGGTGGGGGCCTCCAGGCGCTTCCAGCCACACTCAGGGCCTAGCGGGACCCCGCTACCTAGAGACATGCCCTGCTCGGGACGGCCTTGGCCGCCTGTTGTCAAACACTAATCAAAGCACGTCACCACGAGTCAAACAAGAAAATTTCCAGCTTACCGCTATCACCGAGACGTCGAGCTTCTTTGATGGTAAGCCTGAGACCTGATGCCGTTGGATTTCATGCTGGTTAGATAAATCAAAGGTCAGATTAAGCAACAGCCTGCAGCTTGCTTCTGACGTCAGCCGACCCTTTTCAGGAAATCTTCCCCAAATGAGCCTCAGTCTGACCAAGCAACCATATATTGGAAAGGACTGGCAGTGCTCAGAAAAAGTTCTTCATGAGGTCGGCGAATTGTGATCTACCCCAAGATTTCTTTTCCAGTCACAAGTTGAAAAAAAAAGCCGGCAGAAAACTGGTACAAAACATGTTTTTCTCGATGGCGATGTCAAAGTTTCCGCCCTCTCAGGAACTCCCTCCACCCAGAGACTCCATTGACTTGTGGCCAAGTACGATACGACCTGTCGGATGTCTTTCCAAGTAATTTAGTTTTTCCTCGAGAGATTTTAAGCAGATGGGAAAAAATCGTCCGTTGATATTTTCTTTTAGTTATGCCTAGCCCTATAAAAGTATGTCGGCCCTGACGTGAGAGGTCTGTGACTATAAAATATCAGGCTGGACCAGGGTTCTGACTGTGAAAAGCGAATCCAACTATCCTTCGTCCTCGACAGATATCCAACTACCCCTCAGTCGTATCACGTATCAAATCATTCCTCATCCCCGTCAAATCATACTGCCTAGACCTGCCTATCTCCCCGTCTTTCATGTTAGTACAGTTCTTGCGGGGTTTCTCGTTCAATACGGCAAAATCCCGCATGTCTTGTACTACTAATCCGCAAGACCGTGGGATAGGTGCTTGGTGGTCGAGATTTGACAAGGATGAGGGATGATTAGGTACGGGACAAGGGTGAGGGGAAGTGGTTGTCAGCAGTCTGACCAAGCAACGTTACCGCTTCAACAATAGTTCCAACTCCCCCGACTCGCCGGCCCCTCGGACCAAGACACGGCCAAAGACTCTTATCAACGGGCCAAGCACAATTATTTGAATGCCAAGGCAACAGGCACCTGCCCGAAGCAGGCGGCCAAGGAAACCACATCCTCGGAGTCTACGCGGCCCCAAGTGCGGGGAAATCGGAGAGTCAAGAGGAGAGAGGCGAAATTCGGAAAGGCTACTCTGTTCATGATGGTGTCGCCCCCGCAGACGCAGATGGTGTTGCTGACCGCAGGTCCGCCAGCCCGTTTGTGTTTGCTTCGCCTACCGTTGGGGTATTGCCAAGGCTTCGCCAAGATCAGCACCGCTCTGCCCCAAGATCCGACTTGACTTTTTTCAGCAGGTCAAGTCCCGCAGGCCAAGCAACTGCCGTGACATCGCGCCTGACGTGCTTCCCTCTCGCTCGGGTTTGCCCAGGCAGAAGAGTGCGAGGTTGCGGGATAAACAATGGTGATTTTTGGTTGATTTTGATCTACACCAACCACCCCGACTCGACTCGCCCGCTCAACCCAATCACGATGGCCATGGCATTTCACGGCATGCTGCGGCCTACCGTTTGCCGGGCGGAACAGAAATCACCATGGCAGGGGATGTGTCTTGGTCGGGGTGTAGCATTGGGAAAGAGACGCAGTATTTAATCTTCGACGGCCCTGCTCAAGCTTCCCGTGCTTCCGGGTTGCATCGTTCCTCACCGACAGCGACAGCTTCGACAGACGTGGTACTCATTGCGGGGACTTTCATCACGGAATCGTCAAAATGGTTCGCCTCAGCTCAGTGGCCGCCGTCGGCTCTGCCATGGTCGGAATGACCCGCGCCGCCGCCGGTGCCGGCTCCAAGGAGGAGTACGCGTCCGGCGCCGTACACCACCGCATCATGGGCATCAAGATGGTACGCAACGCCGGCTCGGACGAGCAAACAAACAAGCCCGCGAACGGTCACAGCTAACCGGAACTCGCAGGCTCAATGGGAGGCCGAAGCCGCCGCTGGCCAGATGAACAGCGCCCAGTACCCCGAGCTCGGATACACCCCTTGCGTGAACGGCTTCGCGGCAGCCATCCCCGGCGACGCCAACAACACCTTCAGGTGCAATAATGTACGATCCCATGGTCTTCCTGCACACGTCCAACGCTGACTGACATGCTCAGATTGACCTGTACCACTTCCTCTCCCACGACGCCCTCGGCAGCTGGGGTGGACGCGGCTCCTCGTCCTGGGGTTGGACCTCTGCCGATGGCCGCGAGTTCGTTGCCATCGGTCAGTACGACGGAACGGCCTTTGCTGAGATCACGAGCGAGGGCAAGCTGGTGTACCTCGGTCGCCTGCCGCAATACGACAAGATCGGATCCAACTGGCGCGAGATCCGCATCGTCGGCGACATCGTCGTCATTGGCTCCGAGGCCATCAAGCACGGCGTCCAGTTCTTCGACATGAAGAAGGTTCTCGACCTCGACCCTGCGAACCCCAAGAACTTCACCCAGGCCGACTTGACCGGCCACTGGGACGAGCTCCCCGTCGGCCGCACGCACAACATCGTCGTCAACCACGAGCTCAACTACGCCATCGCCTGCGGCTCGGTCGGAGGCAACGAGACCATCCGTGTCCGAGGCGACCTTCCCTGCCGCGGAGGACTGATCTTCCTCGACATCAGCGACCCTACCAACGTCACCAGCCCCGGCTGCGCGGCCGGCGACGGCTACGTCCATGACGCCGAGTGCCTCGTCTACCGCGGACCCGATGAGCGGTACTACGGCAGGGACATCTGCTACGGCTACAACGAGGACACGCTCACCATCTACGACGTCACCGACAAGAACGGCAACGTCACCAACATCATCTCCATCAGCGACTACCCCGGCGCCCAGTACGTCCACCAGGGCGTCGTGAACAACGAGACGTGGCAGGAGTACCTCTTCATCGACGACGAGTTCGACGAGCGCGACGCCAAGGTCGGCCCCATGACCCAGGGCCTGCCCACCACCCACATCATGGACATCCGCGACCTCGAGAACCCCAAGTACGTCGGCAACTACGCCGGCAAGACCCGCTCCATCGACCACAACCAGTACATCGTCGGCGGCTACCTGTACCAGTCCAACTACGGCAACGGCCTCAACGTCCTCGACGTCAGCAGCGTCACCTCGGACCCCACGGGCGCCGGCATCTGCGAGGCCGGCTTCTTCGACATCCACCCGGAGGACGACGAGAACGAGGGCGGCGGCACCGTCGCCTTCCTCGGCTCCTGGTCCTCGTACGCCAACTTCAAGTCCGGCTTCATCTTCGTGCACACCATCGAGCGCGGCAGCTTCGTCGTCAAGATGACCTCCAAGGAGTGCCCCAAGGCCCCCGTGTGCAACGCCAACAACTGCCTGCGCGCCCTCCGCGCCAACCACATCCCCGGCCGCCTCGAGGAGTCGGTCGAGTTCTGCGGAAACTTCACCCGCCGCCTGAACGAGGACGAGGAGCTCGTGCCCACGTACGCGTCCGAGGGCTGCGGCGGCGAGAACAGGAACGTCGTCGAGAGGGTCAGCAGCGCCTGCGCCTGCATCCCCACGCCTGTCGTGCCTGAGCTCCCGAGGACGACGACTCGTCCTCCTGTCCCGACTGTCCTGCCCCCTCGTGCTCGCGCATGAGACGCTTGGAGATAGTAGAAAGGTAACTCATAGTACTACGTAAGTAGTTAATATTTAAAAGTCCGTTGGGAGTCATGCATAGCTGTAAACACTCAGTGACGAATGTGAAGCCATTGAAGGATCGGAATCCAGATACGTACTCTATCCTGTCGTATTTCAGTTTCGCCGACGCGCACAAACATCATGCCCCGAAACTCTTCACCGCAGCCTCAACATCAGGAATCTCCGACGCACCCCCCGCTACCCCTCCCCACGTAACCCTCCCCTCCTCGTCCACAGCCCACGCGCCGGAGGTCTGCCACCGACTCCCGCTCTCCGTGGGCCTGTTCCGGGTGCCCTCCCAAGCAAGCCTAAACACCTGCGCCAGCTCCCCTGGGGCCAATACATGCCCCCATCCCGAAGCACCCAGGCCCCAGCGCGCGTACACGGCCCTTTCCTCGTCGACGAGAACTTCCACTGGATTTTTATCTCCAGGCCCGCCGATTTCAGAGAGCCATTTTTGCGTGTGGGATTCCGAGGAGTGGGAGACTGCGATGAAGGCTATTCCTGGGTGGGTGGCTGCTGCGTCGCGGAGGGTGGTGAAGGATTTCTCGGCGACTATTGTATTTGTTAATGAGGCATGAGGGTAGGGGAAGGGGAGGGCTTGCATGGACAGCCGCAGTGACGCAGAAAAACGATCACGACCGGTCTGCCGTCGCTGCGTGGCAGACGCAAGGTGGACGTGCTCGGCGCGACGTCGCCTGTCTTTGGAGGGTCTGAGAGGTCGAGGTTTGTTGGGGTCAGCCAGGACGTGAGCTCTTGCATCAGAGACATCTTTTCCTTTCCGCCGAGATTGGACGTTGTTGGTGTTTTCTAGAAGATTGGAGTTTGGGTTCGAACAAGGGTTTCAGATGAATTAAAGGCGTGGTTCGATTTCAAGTGCGTCATGGTGCACAAAGAAAGAGTTGGTGCCCCATTAGGTAAACCGGAAATATCGCGGCAAATGGGATCGATGGTGGTCCCGGGTCTTCGGCACCACTAGTTTGGGGCTCTCGGAACGATCGCAACAACTTATTTTGACGTCGTACTTTCGTCTCCAATTAAGAGCCCGGGCTGTTGAACTGGTGTTGTCGCCATCTGCATGTTCTTAGAACGGTTCCCCGTGTCGGCACTCCGAATATTGGAAACCGACTTCTGAAAGCATCTCTTCTATAATTAGGTATGTCATGGCACGACGACATTCCTGGATATGCCAGGGTCGTCTCTAATTCCTACACTTGAGAGAACATGTCTCAGAGATCTATCAGTTCCTGGCCCCATAGTCGCGCACATCCCAAGGCGGCGAGATGGTCGCCTTCGACCCGGTGCACTTGTCCGCGAGCGCGGCCTTGGCCTCGGGGCTGTCGAAAGGCACGCAGGGGACACCCAGGTCGCCATCCAACCCGTCGCAGATCACCACCGGCTCGCCACCGCAAGGGCTGGTGACGTTGAAGTTCTTGAAGCGGATGTTCTGGCAGCGGCCCTCCTCGTTGGTCGAGCAGCTGACACGCGCAACAGCACGCCCCTTGGAGCCGCTGGAGATGCCGCTGAAGTTCTCGAAGAGCACGTTGCTCACGCTCATCTTGGACGGGAAGCGGTTGCACGTCTCGGCGTCGATGTTGAAGTAGCATGAGTCCAGGAAGATGGGCCAGTCGTCGTTGGCAGAGTAGAAGTTGCGGAAGGTGATGTTGTCCACGAAGCCGGTGGCAACGTGCTCGCCGGCCCAGACCTTGATGCGCGCGCCGTTGTTTCCATTGAGCATCCAGATGTTCTCGATCACAACATCCTTGACGAACACGTACTCGCCCTCGTACTGGCCAAGGGAACCCAGGGATTGACCGTGAGAGTTATTGCAGTACATGGTGTTGACGTGCAGGTCAGTGTTGTTGGACTTGGGGGAGAAGCAGTCGTCATCCGAGTCGACCCAGACGCGCTCGATCTTGATGTGCTCCACGTTGAGGGAGTTGAAGAAGTCTCCGTTCTTGGGCTCCACGGTCGCGTTGTTGGATTTCGCCTCGACAATCACGTCGCGGTACGTAATGTACTTGGCTACGACTGGTCAGTCTTGAACACATCGGCAGTGGGAAGGGGCCTTACACTCAACAATGAAGTTGTGCCAAACGGGCGAGTCCTTCATGAGAATGCCTTCGACGTGCAGGTTCTCGGCATGCTCAGCGTAGAAGAGGATGGGCCTGAGGTAGGCGTTGTCCGGGTCAAGAATCCTGTTACAGTTAGCACAATCCTGCAAACGCTGGCCGCCAGGATAACTCACTCGGCACCCGAGAATTCGTTCCACCATCGCTGCCCCTGTCCGTCCAAAGTTCCCTCGCCGTAGATCTTGATGTCCTTGCCACCCCACTTCCAGAACATCAGCGACCGCTGGAAAGGGTGGTAGAAGGCATTCTTTTGCCAGAAGGGCACATCGTTGGTGAAGCGGATGGTACCCTCGAGGCGGACGTGGATGTCGTTCAGAAACGTGAGGTCGAGGGGCTTTCCGATGACAAATGTCTCTCCTTCAGGCAGGTAGACCGTGCCGCCGTTGTTGGCCTGCTTGATGGCGTCCAAAAACTCATCGGCCACATCGTCGAGTTCGTCCTTGGAGGAGCGAGGGACGAAAGTCTTGCGGCAGGACGGCTTGCGCTTGGCGACCGGGTGCTTCTCCCGGAACTCTTGGACGTTGCGGGGGACGTCGACAACCGCGGCCAGAGCGCTGGCCGCGAGCGTGAGGGTTGCGAAGGCGGTGGAGAGTCTCATCTTGCCCGTGAGTGGATGCGCCTACTGGAGAGTCGAACATCCATCTTCGAGAGGCAGACCTGTATGAAGTTATACTCATCGCTGTCGTGTCCGATAGACTCGGATTCCAACCCGTCCCCGCACTGCCCATGGGGAAAACACCCATGCTTCTGTGGTCCTTCGCGGGGATGACCAACAACAAACGCGCGACGGTGGATCCGCCGAAGCTTGTCACGACGAATTGCCCCGATGATTGATGGATTTTTGGCGTTTGACGGATAAACACTCTTGGCGGTGCAAAACAAATTTCGGGTCGAGTGCTCGCCAGTTTCCCGCAACCTCGTGTTTCTTTACTCCATCCCCGTATGGAGACCCCAAATCCCCCGCGATGCCCAGAAGCTTGGGGCTTCGATTTCGTCAGGGGAAGTCGGCAATCCGGATGTATGCCGAGAGGATGCCATGCGCGGGCGAGAGATACCCCTCAAGCGACGCGTGGCAGAGGTGCCGCCAACGGCTCTGTATTGTACGGCTCTCCTCCTGGGACGTGATTGGAGTGGATGGAAAATTTCACGTCCGCCGAGCGGGCGTGCAGGGCTCATTGGCCTTGGCGAACCGCCAACTCAAGCGGTCGGCCAGCCACCCTTTCCCCCCCCCAAGACCCCGAGTGTCGAGAGGACTAGGAATCGGACAGATGGTAACCGTCTTGGAGGCTTGGGAGGGTGTCTTGACCGCTTGGTCGGAATGCTTGGCTTCAGCCTCAGATTAGCACTCAACGACGGCGCTTGGGGAAAGTAGGAGACGTACGAGGAGGAGATAAAATGCCTGACTCTCGTACCTAGTTGCCTAGGTCGCACGTCCTTGATTACCGGTGAGGCGGGTCGTGTCACACGCCGGTGGGCTGAATGGCCCGTCGCCGGCCTGCATTTCGTGTTGCACCGTCGATCGGCTCGCGGCTCTGTTGTGTTATGTGACGCAAGCTCTGTGCTCCAGGGACCGACGTCGTTATTCTGAGCGGCGATCAACGGAATGCGACTGAATGCGAATAATCCCGAGTCGAGAGGCGGCCAGGTGCTCGTATTACGCCGTTCGTTACTGGTCTTTCGGGCTTCAGCCAAATTCGTTGCGCTGCATACACCTTTGCGGCAGGTAGATCTTTCGGTGTGCGTCAGAATTAGGTGTATGTACCGTCATCGCTGCAGCCGGCAGATCTTCGAAACAGCCTTGTGGAGGTGCATGATGGCAGAGGATGTACTGAGGTGGTATCGTGGTGTTGACTGAGGAGGAAGTGCCGTAGGGGAAGGAGCCTGAGAGACGAGACGGGACCTCGTAGGTCGAGCGAAGGGCACGTGACCCCGTTCTCCCCGACAAGTCTCGCCTCTATGGCGATGCCCTACGCCGATAGCCAGCTGTGTAGGTGGTCACCGATAGCATTCTATAGGCTCGGGGTTGCCACAGACAGATGCAGCCTCGTAGCGGTAGTCTCCAGCGAGCCAATAGCTCCGGTAGTGATCCCAGACCTGCTACGGGCTGGGACTGACAATGCCGCCCTATGCATGATTGGGAACCAACATGCAACTTTGATCTAGACTGGTTAATTCAGTGTAACCTCTGGTCGTAGGAGAGCCTTTCGGTACTGCTGGCTTGTGATGGACTGGCTCTCAGCTTGCTGCAAACGATCTTGGCTGGCCTCGCAGATGCAGATCTTACTGGAAGGCCACGTCCATGCAGCAACGATGCCCGCGTCCCTCTGTAGACCTGATAATCTTGCCAAAGCCAAGGGTAGTTGTCTGTCTCAGTGGTTTCTTTTCAGCTCCAGCAAGGGGGTGCTTGGCGATTATCTCCAGCTCAGCCAGACACCCAAACTTGCTAGATACCTAAAAAACAAGAAAGTTGAGGTCGTTACACTGCACCCTCGGTGCAACCCCACTCGAGTCCTCCCACGTCGGGTTCCCTCGAGGCCGTGAGGCCCAGTCGGTCCATGCATGCTTGTTTCAAGTGAAATGCAGCAGTGAGACTAGCGTTGCCGGAGCAGACAGCCGGCATTTCAGCCCTCGACCCGGCCTGGGCCTCCAGCCCTCATTAAACGTGCTAAATTCCTCTCCATCCCTGTTGTCTCTTTTCTCTTCTCCCTTTTTCTCCGGCGTTTCAGCCGACTCCGGTCTCCTCTTCGAGACATAAGCGGAGTGCCGGGGTGGTGACCGAAGGGGGCAATAGAAGTCTTTTCTCTTTTCCTGCGACTCCGTCTCTATTGGGCAACGCGGGCGCCGAGCGACACTCTATGCAGTCCGTATGCAAGTCATTGATGGGCAGCGTGCCAATCCTTTCATGTCTTCTGCATCCCGGCCCGGCTAATCACGGTCTGTATACCGTCTCCGCGAGACAGGTCCGCCAAGATGACCGTGAAAAGCAGGCTGGGGGAAGGGGCGAGGGAGGAATGGGGAAACATTGTGAAAGATAAGAGCCGTGGCCTCTGACCCTGGGCTCCTTCGAAAAGAACAGTTCAGGCCAGCCTCATGACTCTGATACTTACATCTCGAGCCGGAAATTTCCATCATTCACCTCCAATCCCGTCACAATGGCAGTGTCCTACGTAGGCCAAAACCATCATCCAACTCGGGCACCACCCCGTCCCTGGCTCGACGTCATTCTCAACACAGAAGAGTCCCGACCCTCAGTCCTCCCCGACGTCCACTGCCCAGACGAGTTCAACACAAAAAACGCAAGCAAATCCCAGCTCCGGTCGTTCCTGGCCCAGCTCTGGGGTCCGGCCCCTTACATCCCGCCCGAGTACCGAGAGTCTCCGAACCCCTCCCGCGACGTCCTCGGCCTCCTCGCGGTGGCGACGAAGCTCTGGCTCCGCCACCGCTCCGGCCGCCCGCTTTCGGACCTTTGGGCGTCGCACCCTGACACGCGGTACTGCGGCGTGTTCGTGCGGGCGATCCGTCTCCGGGTCCGCGGGACGGCACCGGTGCTGACGAGGGACAACGCTTACCGCGGACTGCGGTCCTTGCGGAGGATGCTGGGGTTCCAGGTGCAGTCGCTGCCTCCCGAGAGACGGTACCTTGACGACTTGGATCCGAGGTCGGCGATATCGGAGGTCGAGATTTTCGTGACGGTCGCGGGGGGTGGCTTCGTTTCTGGCATGCAGAACTTTTCGAGCGGTCCATCGGGGTGGTAGACGGATGGCTTGGGTCGGGTGGTGTCGGCGAAATAATCAAAGAACGAACAGCAAATATCTAGTATGATGTGAGTTCAGAGAGCGATGGTCGTGGGAAAAGAAGGAAAATACCAAATCAAAAATCTCTGCCATCTCAACTACCCCGGATATCCTGCTCTCTCTTAGGTTAAGCATTCGAAATATTTTCCTACCCAAGTCAGCTTCGCAAAAGGCCTGAACTGGAGTTCGAGGCACCCCATTGTCTGCCTGCAGCAAATCATTTTGGGCACTTCAACCTGCAGACCTTGATGAGTAGGCAGGCATCAGGAAACAACACTTGAATCACGTTGCGACGCAGACAAAAGGGTCAGCTCAGCTGCCTTTCGACTGCAAATATTCAAAAAGTCACTTCGCTCTGACTGTCTTGAAGTCAAAAGATTTTTCCTCGCTATTCTAGGTAGGTACAGCGCTTTTTTCTCGCAGGCTCCTTCCCGCTCTTTCCCTCTGTGCCAGTCTTCGACGTCCGCCTCGAAATTTCCCCCAACCTCCTGCACTTCAAGCAGACTCGGATACGGCGCTACGGTTCTTTCCCTTTCGGAACCGATGATCTACTGGGAGTATTCTATCTCGGGTCGACCGCCGGCGCAAAATGTCTTTCGTTTCTTTCCTCCTCGGATCGCTGACCACGAACACGAACCCGCAGCACTCCCAGTCCTCTACCACACAACCTTCCCCCGACAACGTCAACATGCCTAGCACGCGCCACGCCGACCGCAATCGCATTCGCTCTAACACCGCGCAATTCAATTTACGCGCTGGCAATCACGTCAAAGCCTCGCCTCGGGCTAAACCGTACCCATCCTCACGTGCCGAGGTCGCCCAGCTGAAGTCTCCTTCTCGCGCCCAAGTCAAGCGCGCCGGACTGAAGAATAATAACAAGAAGCAGACGAAGAATAAGCGTTCAGGTATGCCAGCTCCTCCCCTCTTGGGAAAAGCACCCCGCTTCTGAGTCTAACGAGGCGTGTAGAAACAGACTCCGAGGTCGATTACAACCCTAAGAACAACACCCCCAGCTCCAGCTCCAGCTCAAGCGACACTGACAGGTCGGACGACTCGAACGACTCCTCGATCATCGTTTTACATGATGCCCCGCCGTCTCCCGCCACACCGCGTCCCAAGACCTCGGCTCTCCAGCCCGCAAAAGGCCGCCGCCTCCCGAGTACCCCCTCGCGTCCCAAAAACGCCCACATCAAGCTGAACTCAGCAGGCAGCAGCGCCCAGAGCACCCAGCGCATGTACGCGGCTGCGACCTTTCGTCTGAGCAACGGACCAATCGACGACGAGCTCATCAAGAAGATCATGAAGGTCGTCGAGGAGATGACACCAGGTCGCGATCTGGACGTCACGTACACGTCGCTGGTAGACCTTGACGATTAGGAACTCTGGGGATGGAGCAGTTTGAGCGAGAGTGGGCAGATGACGTGCCCTTGATACCCCGACGTTGGTCGATTTCAGACATCATGCGCGACCTGGAAATCCAGGCTCTGGAGGTTTTCTACGCATTGGCAGGACAAGTTGAAGCACCTTTGGATTGACACGATTGCTGGGGGGAAGATGGCTTTATTGATTAGCAAGCAAATAATTTTAGAGGCATCAAGCGACTAGAGCATCAATGGGAGCGTTGTTAATCGATTACCTCAAGCTGCGGTCCCCATTTCATGTTGCGAATCATGCCCATCGCGCACACTGAGTTATCTGGATCGGAAACCGTATGTTGGGTTCGCCTTCTGAGCTTTTGTGGAAGAGCTCGACTTTTGTGACTGAGTGTCCTCCTCCTTATATACCTATATTACCCCTTATCAGGATCCCTGAGAATTCTAGAGTGATAATTTAACGACAGTAACAGTGATGATAGGTAACAGTGATGACGACAGGGACAGGAACGACAAGGACAACAGCGAGAGGACTTAAGTTAAGCCTGTCGAAATTGAAAAGAATCGGGCTCTTGTGGAAGCCGTTTCCGTCCATTGAAGGCCTGAAAGCACACTATCCGAGTACCATTGTTGTCGACTAGCATTTCATCATCCCGAACACAAGGCCCAAACTCGTATTCATACTGCCAAGCTATCAGGCAGGAAAGTCCGAAGGTCCAATAGCAACTGAAGCCCCGATTCAGCCTACGATACATGTCGTTGGATTCTCGTAACATTATGATTCGGGTTTAAACTTGCTTGAACAAGCAAAATCATCATATTGACCTCAACTGAGCTACTCTGCTAAAGACAGGCTTGCCAATCGACGTTCATCAGTCTGCGCCGCCCTGGTCGGAATGGAGATACCCTTGACATTGCCGATAAGTCTAGTAGCCAAATCCGAAAGCACTGCTAGCTCTCTAAGCAGCGGGCATTGCTCCCCTCCTTCGCAGGAGTGACTCAGATCATCCTTCGCATTCAGCAAGTTTCCCCACATTTCGATACCTGTACAGGCAGTGGACATATTCTGGGATCCCCAAAGCGAATATTTCCGAAGAATTCTGAAATATTGGCTGACGCGAGTTTCTCTGGTGCAAAAGGACTGCTTTATGTAGGAATAAGGATGACTGCATCTCGGGTTATCGTTCTCCGAAAGGCAACCACAGGCTGTACAGACTTTGTCGGGCCTCCTATAGCTGATGATTGGATCGCCGTCCTGGAGCCTTTGTTCGACAATGATTAACTCGTTAGAGATGCTTTCTGTCATGGTGAGAGTCTCCCGAACAATCGAATCTGGATTGTTAGCTTATGGGATAGTCCAAAATGACAAGTACAAGCCGATAAAGGTCTCTCACCGTGGATTTCTTGGGGTAACAACGATATTAGGTCGCACTGTCGCCAGGTTTGCAGACCCTGGAGTGACGTATTCTTTATTGCAACAGCCGACAAACATCGGAAAAGCCCAGGTGCGTCAAAAAGGGACAAAACATACAACACCATACAACACCAGGTATTCGCTGATCGTCACCGACTCAACTATTAATCCGGCCCTCACAGTCTTCTCAGTCGGGTCGCAGACCGCCGTCCAGTGCTGCTTTCGGCAACCAAGAACGGCGGCCGCAAAACGGGCTCCACGACGGAAAGGAATATTGTAAACCCGAGTTTTACCGTCTGTAACGGGTTGCCGCCGTTTCATTCAGGCACAAATTTCGCCGAGACTTGTGCACACCCGCACTACACTCTGCGGAGTGTACGTAGAGCCCGTCTGATCGCGTCGTAACTCGCAATCTCATGTAGGATCATGGGTCCACAC
>WIGM01000765.1:0-21181 GCA_014235935.1 Colletotrichum musicola | reverse complement strand
CTATATACCCCTAGGGAGGTGCCGGCCGCTACGGACCGGCGATAGCGTTAACTAGCACAAACAAACAAACAAACAAAGCTCCTGCGTGCAGTGCAGGGTGTTATCAAGGGTCCTTGTCGCCATCTCCACCATGACGATCTTTCGTGTTGGCAATAGACGACTCGTCTGTTGGTCCATCCTGCGAAACACGCCACATGTCCCCTGGAGAAAGCAAGAACACGAGAAGATTTTATTGCCTGCATCTTTCTTCTCGTCTGTTGCCCAGTGAAACCTACTCTACTGTCAACCAACGTTGTCCAGATTTCTTGTGGGTCCTGAAGACACCACCAATCCACCACGCATCCTCTTTCGATTTGCCGATCCAAGGCCCAGTCTTCGCGACTCCTATCTTTCTTCTCCTCCAGATGGACCCATTAAACAAGATCATGATTCAGTTCGTCCTCTGTCCTTGCCAGGACGAACCGCGGCTTTCGGCGGACGGGGCCGGCCCTTTCGTCACATCCACCCTTCTTGTCTTCACAATTTGATGCGTACTATCCGTCTCCGTATCGAGTGGGCTGTCATGGTCGTCTTCTGCGGTACCTCCGTTGCCAAGGTTGGACCATCTCCCAGTTCTCGCTCGCAGAACATACGATTCATCCTTGCTGCTCTGATCCTTCGCCAGCCCCTTGAAGAGCTGTCGAAGCATAGGGAGAGAACCGGCGATAATGCCCATTCCGCACTTCACAACCGTCCACAAGATGATGTTGCCGACATTTTCTGTTCAGCGATGAGCTTGTGACGATAGGAAGGAGGGTCGGTTGTCATGTCAAACTCACACAGCAGGTTCTCCGGATTGCTGTAGGCCGAGGAATACGGCATGCGTATGATGGTTGCAGTCGACGCACTACATCATGGGTACATCATGGTTAGAAGAGCAGATTTAGTGAAATGCTCGGTGCAGTGCGATTTTCGGCTTGCAGAATTCCAAGGCCCAGGACCATCGTGGTGATGATCTTGAGTTTGCGTCGCATTTGGACGTTCCACAGCATGATGATCGGAATGATGGCCACGGCAAAGTCGTTGATTATGTTGATGACAGACACGACGTATGTCAGCGTGATGATAATTGTCTGGGGGAGAAACGTCCCGAGAGCCGAGTTCCACGACGCGGCAACGGGTTTGCATCGGATGAGTACTGCGAGGGTGGCGATAAAGGTTGAAACGGCCGAAATCGTGATGAGGCCGTACAAAGTGTAGACGAAACGGCGGTGCGTTGCGATCCGGATGAGCGTGGCGCAGATGCTGGCTTTGATGAGAAGAGAGCCGCTAACGTAGAGGATCTGCCACAGAACAGTTGCCTTCGTGTGCCGTTAGTTGAGTACTCAGATGGGTGGGAGGTTCGAACGAGGACTTGCCTTGGCGCCCTCAATCATGATAGCAACATTGAGCTTGGAGTCTGGCGAGCCTATTCCAGTGAAAACGCCGTACATAAAGATGGCATTGTGGGCCATGTTGATAGCCTGCCGCAGGAGTTGAGCGATACTTACGCAACGATGGAAAGGCAATGAGACTCACCACGCCAGCTACCATAAGATGATCTTCAAGCCCAAACGTCGACAACTTAGCGCGTACCCAGACTCGAAGGCCGACAACTACAAGACACACAGCGGTAAAACCGATGTTGACGCCGAAGATGGCGGCTGCCAGGCCTTCAGGTTGAACTGGGTGCCATTCTGTGGGATCGTCCATCGCCTAGGAACCGGATGGAAAGAACGCAAGAGGGACGCTGCGCTGAGGAATTTCAACAATGGCAAAGCGGGAAAGCGCGAACAATTCTTATATCTAGCTCGAAAGACAGGTATTTCGCCGGGCCCATCTGGCGTCGTCGAGGTCTGGGATGATCACTAAGCTGGATTAAAAACGGCGTACTTCTGCTGTTGGGATCAACAGTACTTCCAGCCTCAAGATGCAGCACAGTTTCACGTCACAGCTTACTCCGCCCAGGGCACCCAAGCACCAAGCACTCAAGAAAAGCATGCATGGCATCTTTGAAGGGCAGTGGTTACAAGCGAAGGTCACCAGAATGCCAGCAGTCACTACACATCTGTTCCTCCAGAGATTATGCTCCCCTTGCGCCTCCGAGGCTTTGTGCGCAGCCTTTCTGGCCCGAAAGCCCTCTCAGTGCGTGGTTGGATGCTCATCACGCACGGTGGGGTCGTCATTAGCAATCATCCGCGTTCTCCCCGTATTCGTGTGTTGGAGCTGGGGACATGAACTGTGGAGGAGCATGGTAGACCGCGGTCACGTGACCGCGGTCTGAGGCCCGTGCTCTCCTAGCTCCAGGGCATCTCGATCCCTAGGCGGATTAGCCGCCTAGGGATCCCTCTCCTTCAGACATCACCACAATCAACCACACATAGGCCACTTGTGCCTCAACACAACGTAATAGATACCCGCCCCTCTAGTCGCGACGGCTTGTCATGGTTTTCATTTCGCGGCTTAGCTACATGGCTTACTGGTCAGT
This sequence comes from Colletotrichum musicola, assembly GCA_014235935.1. Taxonomy (NCBI): domain Eukaryota; kingdom Fungi; phylum Ascomycota; class Sordariomycetes; order Glomerellales; family Glomerellaceae; genus Colletotrichum; species Colletotrichum musicola. Next base: position 18,675 of record WIGM01000765.1, on the reverse strand, counting down.
GAGATGCGGTTTGTAGATCTAAGAGGGATGGATAGGCAGCAACACGTGAGTAATTCTTCTGTGAGACCTGAGAGGTAGAACCAGCGATGTGGCGCGTTCGTGAACAGGCAGGCCTCCAGTGACGAACTTGAGTTGAAGCCCCTCGCCTTTCGAGAGCTCTTCTTGAAGAAGGCAATTGTTACGACCATGATTATTCCTTGATCGAAAGGGTGGGGGCAGCCCGCCATATTAGAACCGGGCTGTTCTGTGCCTGGGTCTGGGTACGCTTGCCAGACAGACGCAGACTCAATTTCTCTCGTGATTCAAGTTGCAGAATGTTGAATTACCACATGTCTTTCCGGGCTTGCGTGTAAGCAAAAGCTCGACGCATACACGGCCTATATGGGCCTGAAAGTTGACGCATCCATCCAGCATTCAGTAAGAGCCAACGACATTAGCACCCGTATTGGACGTTTTGACTCGCAATTTCTTCATTCCGCCCATCCAGTCCATTCATGTATTTCCGGTGCCGCAAAAAGTTGCAAAGCTGTCACCAGTTAGAGCACGCAGCAAGCGGTAGAGAGCTTGGAGTAAAGTGTCTTGAAGTGCTGCATCACGTGAGGACCACGTGACCTGGAGCAGCGGTTGGGCTCAGTAGTTGAGTCCCTGGTTCCCGCCCAAATCTTTTAGAGACTTCCTTAGCAGCATGAGTACGATAATAAACTATTTCATCAGTCAGATCACACAGCAAGCGATATGGAGTATTGAGGAGCCCGAGGCCACCGCGTGACTAGCACGTGACCGGCCTCGGGTCTGTGCGCCTGGCCCCTCGGTCTCGTTCACCAGAGACATCCAAGCCAGAGGGTCCTCTCTCTTTCATTAGTAGATCACATCAACCAACCACGGCTGCCTCTACTCATAATCGGGTATAAGATAAAATGTCTTTGAGTCAGAAAAGAAATAGCACGAAAAAGCTGCTAGATACAGCTATGTACGGCACTGTATCACGTGAGACTCACGTGATACCAACTGACCTTTGGCCTGGTGATCGAGTCTCCGTATAACAACTTGTCTTTCTTACTTTTTCCGTCCCTAGGATAGAGTAAGGTTTTCGATATAAGTGGCTTCAGTTAACTCGCTGGAACACTGCTTAGGCTTTGACATCGACAACGGCGGCAGTTACAAGATTCTAGTAGAACTAGGCAACACGAGCAATAATCACGGCGCTGGATTGATGCTGATAATGAGGTCGGCCGCCAGTAGAGGAAATTTGATTTTTCTTCGATTCATAACTACCTTGTCGTTTTCAGCATGCTAGTCCAACTCTGGTGGTTTTGCCGGTTCTGAGCCTCTGATCTCCAGCAACCTGTTCATACGCCCCATTCTGCCAGAAAAGAACAACCAGTTGGTGTGACTTATTCATCCTTCCTCTTGGGCACGACTTAATGAGGCACGATTTGCAAAGTTCGGTTGACCCAGTGATGCATCTGTGGTGAGTCGCCTCTCTGATACCAAGCACCTACCTCCCATGCTTGAGTTTAATAATATACAACAGGACTTTAACAGGCCGAAGCCGTCGAAAGGTACAACGAGGTTTTTCACTAGCGGCGGAGAGAATGTGGCTTGGGATGGGCACAAAGCTTTCAAAGCTGTTTAAGAGAACTTGGAAGTAAATGAAGGTGCTTATTAAGCCTCTCCGTTTCTGATGTGACTTTGCCGCTTTGAAGACCGGTTGCACCCGCTAAAACGCTGGGCTTTACCCAGACCCAAATTCGGAGACATCCCCGCCGCCATACCCAACTTCGAGCTGATCTTTTGCTGATTTGGGCTCGGAGGCGGTATCGCCAGTCCGTACCTGTTTGAGAGGGATATGCTGTTCCAAGAAATACAAGCCTGCCCCTCTCCTCAAGTTTTGGGGACTGAACAGCGATACTCCCGCCAACGTTTTGGCCGGTGTTCTTTTGCTTTCAGATGAAGTTTTATCGCGCGCCGACGTCACATTCATCGCGAAATAAGTCATTCAATCATGCGCAGCTGAAGCGGCCATGGCCCCATCTGTTCGAATATTGCCATTCCTCATTTTGGCATCATTCCGCGCTGTCGCTTCGACTCTTCCAGAATGTCGATGGGATGCCGCAGGGCCATTATCAGCACAAGGACAACCGCAGTGCCTCGACCCCTTCATCCCTGCAACGGAAGGGATACTCTCCAAGGAAATCTGGACGCATCCTCCTAGATGCGTTTCGTCCAAGAAATCGCCAGCCGGCAAATCCAAGCCTGCCTATTGCCTCTTCACATCTGCTCCCCTGAGAGGCTATAGCGGAATTAGCATTATCACGACGCCCGAGATTGCAGCCGACGCCTTTTCATCTGAAGCCCTCGAGGATTTGTACGACTTCTGGCGCTGGGAGGAAGGAGTTTTCAACCTCGGTCCCATCTGGGACGCCCGGGGACCATCATATGCCGTCAAGGATATACCGGGGAAGGGCAAGGGGGTCGTCGCAAGAAGGGACATCGGCAAAGGAGAGGTGTTCATGCTCGACTACCCTGTCGTTTTGGCTCACCGAGGGCTTTTGGATAGCTTGGGCCCGGATTACCGACAGAGGTTTCTCACGGCCGCAATTGAGCAACTCCCGGAAAAGGCGCGAAGTAAGGTTATGGCTTTGGCGAGAATCAGTGCCGATGAGGCCAACTATGCGGAAGATATCCTGACGACAAACGCCTGCGGCGTCTTCATGGGAGATACAGAATCGCACATAGGACTGTTCCCCGAGGTTTCGGTAAGCTTCAGTCTGCGTTCAATGCACGATTCAACTGACAGAAGACCATTATTATGACAGCGAATCAATCATGCCTGCAACGCCAGGTGAGCGCGTGCGACCCCACCAATACTGTTGTTGAATGGCTTACAACGCCTAGCGCCTTCTTTCGCTTTTCGCAGAGAACGTTTACGATGGAGGTCATCGCTTATCGCGACGTTCAGGAGGGGGAAGAAATCAGCATCAACTGCAAGTTTCGCCAGGTGGTTTTCTGTTCTTGGCTGACATCTTGCAGATGCATATTTGGGAATGCCGTATGATGTCCGCCAACAATTCCTCAAAGATACATGGGTTTTCCATTGCTCCTGCCCGATGTGCAGTTCTTCGCCGACTGAAAGAGAAAAGTCAGATAAGCGCCGAATGGAGATTGCAAGATCTCGAGAAGAGATGCAAGATGCTAAGAGAGTCGGCGACCTAGACCGAGCCATCGGAAGCGCTAATTCACTGATAGAGCTGTCTGAGATGGAAGGGTTGAGTCCACTAGCGGCCGGGTTTCATCAGACATTGGCGCAACTGCATCTGGATAAAGACGAGATCGGTCTCTCCAAGCGACACAATCAAGAGGCCTTGAAACTGTTGCTTGCGTTTCGCGGCGCAGATAGCTTCCAGGTTGCGTCAAACCATCGAATGATGAAAGATATTGAACAGGCAGAGGCGAGAATGGCCGAAAGTAGCTGGGATGCTTGCTATCCCGGAGTTGGAGAAAGGAACAAAATACAAGGCAACAGAATACAAGGTAAATAAAGTTCTTCGACGCGCGAATCGTTACGCAGAACAGGTTCGCCGAGATATTAACTCAGTTACTTCGACATAGGACACAATCAAAAGGCTGTTGACTCCCCCTGAAGTTGCTTATTGCATATCGAATCCTGAGCCCTAAACTTGAGTTTGCAGCGCGGTCTTCCTGGCATCTAAAGAAGTCCATGTCATGAAAGCAACGTCTGATGTGACACGAGCGCGGTGTCGTTGGCTCAATTGATTGAAACTCTGATTCCAATACTTCCACATAACCAGCCCTTCTCACAGTTCATCGTGCCCAATCTTGTGAGGCCGCAGGGACGCAGGCTGCATTCAGATCTCAATTCTCCGTGCAGTTAAGAATGCCCTCGCTCTGAAATAACAAACACAGTAGCCAACGTCATGAAAATCCCTCCGGTATGTGGCCGAGGGTGAATGCTGCTAAACTCGAGCAAGCTGCATCTGCACTCCTGAATGTCTCTTCAAATATGGGAACCGAATTGTCGGTTCACGAAGTATTTATAAGTATTATTTCCAGTTTCTCAATGGTCAGATGAAGCTATGCTCTCAGAACGGCTTGAGCCTAGGGGGCGCAAATGGCCCATTGAACACTGACACCAAGCCCACTAGGAATACAATGTCTTGATTTTCACATGCACACAACAGAGTCTCATATTAAGCTATGTTTCGCGCGTTTAATTCTCCACAAGACATTCGAACCTTCCTTTTTGAAGCGCGATGTGCCTCCACCTTCTCACGTTGAAAGCTGAGCCAGCTCGAGGGCAGTAAGGACGGAATTTGTGCTTGGTCCAAGTTGGGTCGCCCACTAGTTTTCACGCAACGGATTGTCTGCGAGGTTGAGGCTTGCATGTGGATCACTCCAGCCAGCCACATGGTAAATAACTTGGCTGATGTGGAATGTCAGAGGCCAGTGTCATTTAAGGGGCTGGTCTGGACATGCCGCTGGCATCTCAAACATTCCACGGCAGGTAATTGTAGCCTACGCCAAGACCAAAACAAAATAGAAGCAGCATCGGACTCCCCGAAGCCCCAAGGAAAGGAGAAAACTCCCACTCGCGCTAAAACCCCTTGCCTGGCCTACTTCAGCCTCGACTTTGTTCTCTCCCGTCAATGCAAACCTACCCGTCAAGCCTCTCAGCCGGTGAAATTTATTTCCGGCACACCACGCTCCTTTTAGGTTCAATTCATACGCTCATTTGCCCCTCCTTTGATCGCCAGAGATGGTCTGGTTCAATCAGGCTGCCGTGGTGGCTGTCTTGACAGCCGCCGGGGCCGCTCAAAACCTTGCGCCGACTCCTTTGCCGGACCAGTTCGACTTCATCCTCGGGATCGTCGCCGCCGCCAGCCCGTCCAGCACGTCCAGCTCCGCGAGATCCTCAACCTCCATGAGCCTCTCCACGAGTGTCTCCACCGGCACGAGCTCTTTTGTCTCTACTTCATCGTCGCGTTCTACGTCCATCGCCCCTTCCAGCGGCAGCACGACCATTGTGACCACTTCGACGAGCTCGTCCAGTTTCTCTTCCTTCACCATTCCTTCCAACTCTTCCAGCACTTCCAGCTTCAGCAGCATTTCGATCAGCTCCTCGTCTGGCTCTTCTACCAGTATCTCGACGAGCAGCTCAAGCCAGTCCTCGAGCAGCGCTTCCGTCAGCTCCAGCTCAGGAACCCTCTCGTCATCCACTTCGTCGTCTAGCTCATTGTCCGTTTCATCGGCCAGCTCATCGTCCGCATCGTCTTCCAGCTCATCTTCAGCTTCGTCGTCCAGCTCATCTTCGGCTTCGTCGTCCAGTTCTTCTGCGGTTTCGTCTTCTAGCTCGTCTAGTTCGTCATCCGCTTTGTCGTCTAGCAGCTCTTCTATCTCCGACACATCATCTGTAGCTTAATCCCCTTACCTTTGCATGCGAGAGAACAGTCCTCGGCTGACTGAGTTAAAGTCCACCTTGACCCCGACCTCCACCTCTTCGTCATCGTCGCTCTCCTCCTCGTCCTCTTCGTCGTCTGCAACGCCCTCCGCAACCGCCAACTGCACTCCGTACGTGGGTACCTATGCCCTCGAGGACGCAAACACTGGAAATATTGGCAAGCTTACCGCGCAACCGGGCACGTCCGGAGGCTACCTCCCCTTCTCGGCCTACACTGGCGGCGTGGCCACGAGGTTCAACCTCCAGGCGGACTGCTCTCTGGTGTCTTTTGACGGCGGACTCCTCGCAATGGCCCGCGACCAGGATGCCTCCCCGAAGGTGGTGTGGTTATTCCCTAGCACCACGATCGCGCAGGCGCAGCTGAGCGGCACGTGGACTCGGCTCACCTGCTCTGTGGTTACCCTGCCCGGTGGGAACACCCTCCAAGCGAGCGCTGGCGGCGTCAACATCTTCCAGGTCGATTCGACCAACAGCAACATTCTTCTCCTAGGGAGCACGCTTGCCCGACAGCCCATAACGATCCGTTTGGTCCCTTGCGCGGATGGGACGTGTTTCCAACAGTCTCCGTAAAATTTCAGAGCGGCGTTCCCGATCTGTTGATCAGAGACAGAACCAGGTGTCTGTTGTCTGATTTCAAATTTCACCCACTGTTAATTACCATGGAAGGAAGCCACGGTGGTTTCTTTACACCAATGTGTGTCATGGCAACTCTCAAGAGGAAGTTGGAAGCTGTTACAGCCATTTGGCTGCTTCGGGCTGTTTTCTTAGTTTGGGAATAACGACATCGGCGCTAGCCACGGCTGTGGCTGGCGGCTGTGGCGGGGCACGGACCTAGCTCCGCCGGCATATAGGCATCTCGTGGACCTCCTCGAGAGGGCTACCAATCAATCCATCTTCAACATCATGATTTGACCCCTATGTTCAGCAATCGATTGCTATGTGTTTTCCCTGCGTAGTCCAACACTTAGCCTTGAGGATATTTTGGTCGGGCTTGCTTGGCTCGCGAGTCCCCGATCTCAAGATAACCCCAGCCTTGGTGTGATATACATAGCGAGTCCACGCCAGCAGTTGCGGGAATGAAAGACCGCGTTTGACTCCAAACGCCCACATTCTTCCAAAGACAACATAGGCATTTTCTACGTGCAGTTGGTGTTCCCAAATACTGATAGAATCTATGACTCCGAGGGGCCAGTTCTCCTCCCCCGTCTACGGGAGCGCGCAGGCTCAACAGCATACTGCCTTGCCTCCTCCCCACAAACCTCGTCCGGTGGCGGCGCAGAGGTCAACCACCCGGTCTCGTACTCGGGCAGCCGCATCTTGAGCAGCTCGACTCGGCCGCGGTCCCAGAACATCATGCCCAGGTGCCTCCACCGGTTCAGTTTCTGTCGCATCCACATACTCTGCCTAGCAGAGGGGGCCTCGGCGGGCTGGCGCAAAAGGTACTGTCCCCAGCGCTGGCAGTCGATCCCGGCGTGCCCGTCGACCCAGGCGAAGGGCGGAGCGTCGGACGCCTCATCGAAGACCAACGCCGGGCTCGCGTCCTCGCGGTCGTACAGTTCAACTGGGCGGACCTGCGCCGCCAGCTGCTGTGCCACCGTGTTGTTCGGCTGGGGGCCCGCGATGAGATAGTTGAAGCGGCACGGGAAGGCGGGTAGACCCGGTAACATAATCGTGCGGTCCGGCGGCTGGTCTCCATCTAGGTTCCTCTCGCGCTCCGCGAGGATGTCTTTTCGGAGCAGCCCGATGTCCTTGATCACCCTCCTCGTATGTTCTTCCGTTGGCGAAAACCGGTCCTGCGTCGTCAACCAGGGACCCCGGCGGTGCTGGTTTGCGCGGTATATCGTCTTGACGACGAAGCCGTGGGCGTCGGCCAGCTGCTGGACCTCCCAAGCTTTGAAGAGGCCGAGGAACTTCTGCAAGATCGGGCGGTTCCTCTCGCTCCAGAAGAAGTCGTTGTAGTCCAAACAGGCAATGACTTGGTGTCGCAGCACAGCCTGCGCAAGCCGCTGCCGCTCGGTAGTCGTCAGCGCCGTGGCGGCCTGGGGATGTACGTCTCTGAGCTCGGGCAGCTTCTTCGCCGCGAAGTCGTCGATGAGGAATTGTACGTCGTGGTTCACGTGGACGAGGGCGATAATGTCGTCAATTGACAGGTGTCTCGCATTCTCGAGGCCGCGGGGAACCGCATCGTATCGCTCGATCGTCTCGTCGAATGTTTCGTTCCACTTCGTCGGCTTGAAGTCGGGCCTGACGATCTGCGTCACGGCGATGGCGTCGCGAATGCCGGGGCCCAGGCCTTGTGCCACGATGCTTGTCAGCACCACCTGCCTTGCCGCGCAGAACGCACTGTAGACCACGAGCGAAGCGCGAATCAGGCAGTATAGGTCATCTCTGGACTGTGCGCAAGACAGGATCGCCACCAGTATCTCGGAGGGGAGCAACTCAAGGCGAGAGCCGTCTGTGACCGGAGCTTGAGCCATTTAGTTAACTAGCTTAGAGTTGAGGCGACTCGACAATGCTGAGCGTCAGCGTTGCAGCGAGCATGGGAGATGGATGATTTGGCTCCACCAGACTTCGGGCGTCATAAATGCAGGCAACCGCGGCGATGTCATCGAATCTGGTGACTGTGCCGCACCGGATGAGCATTGGCCCGACGACAGCCGCCGACCCCCGGTCGGCCGAAAAGGACCTATTCCTCCGCCGCAGGATCGCGGGTTAGTCGCCGGTCCTTACCCGTTTTATCTGCGCTAGGCACACCCAGGTTTTGAACGACATTCAAGCTTATTCAAGGCGATTGAGGGCGCTAGAGCCGAGAGTTGTCAATTCCGCAGGATCGACGATGTGAACCCGCGCCAAGATCCACTGCAGAGCCGACTGCCGTTGTCTGACCACAACAATCCTTGAGTCTGTGGAGTCCCCGTCCAATCAACCGGCGATTGATCAACCGGGATCTCGATCCATGGACCCGGTGGACTCTTGAAAGGGACTTATTTTGCTTCTCGGCCGACCGCGGTTGTCGAGAGGGTGAGAACGAAAATGCAACTCAGCTAAGGCGCCCAGGTAAGCTTAAGTGACGTTGCCAAGCGGGGGTTCGTCCGATTGTTCCGCTCGCTTCTATCCAGGAACCTAGTTTCTCCTCGGCATCCGATGTTGTAATCGGCGACTTTTGAGTTCCCGCTGACAACGACGTTGGGGGCTGAACGACCGCCAAGACTTTCGTGCATAGTTGAGAAGCGGCACAGCACACCGGTGACTTCGCAAATCCCACCCTGGAGCCTAAGCTAGAGCGTTGACAGCTTACTTACTATAGACACGGAGTTGCAGTCTCTCAAATTGCCGAAAGAGCGGAAAGTAGAGGATCTTGTGCTTTGTACTTTTGTCGACGCGAGAGTGCAAACCCTTGTCCGAAGGTGAGCCGAGTTGCTTCCAGCGAGAGGCTTGGTGGTCTTGGCATTGAACCCTTGCCCAGCTCAACCCCTGAAACTCGTCTGCAGACTACACACGTTGTGGCCAGTTGCGGAGACGTTCGTGAGAAAACTACTTTCAAGGCCGCCGCCGGCTTGGCTACGCAAGAGTAAGAGACTCGTTCAAGCCGTGCACGTGGCATGAGGGCGTCTGATCGAAAAAAAAAGCTCCCAGGCTTACTTGATCCCCGTGCTCGATACTTGACACCTGACTGGAAAACCCAATCGCCACATTTTGCTGCATGTTGGATCGGCATCCACGTCATCTTTTTTTCATGTTGCTTCACTTTTACTGTTACATCGACGACGGCTCGCCTGGGCTGCTTGATCCACATCTCCGAGGCGGCCTCATTTTATCCATGAACCCCTGCAGCGCCTTGCGCACCTCCTGCAGCCGACCCTGCATCTGGCTGCTCACGGCGTCGAGCTGGCAGTCCCCGAAGACGGCCAGCAGGTGGCCCAGGTGGAAGTCCATGATCCCCGCGTCCGAGTAGGCCTGCAGCCTGTGGTGCGTTCCCGCCGTCTGCGCGGCGACAGCAGCGGCCGGGTGATCGTCGCCCGCAGGCGGGCAAGACTCCTTCACGCAGTCGAGGACGTACTGGTAAATGTCCACCAGCGTGCTGATCACAGAGACGGAGAGCAGCAGGCACGGCGACGCCGTCGTTTCCTTGGGGAACTCGCCGCGCGGCCGTGCGGAGAGCACGTCACAGAGCGATGACCCCAGCATGAAGATGCGCTCGAGAACCTGCCTGCAACATGTCCCGCCGCCGCTCCTCTCGCTGCGATACGTCTCCCGCGCCGTGTGCAGCGCGAAGAGCAGCTGCGAGAGCTGCCTATAGACCTCCATCTCGCCGCTGTCCGGAACGAAGTACGGGTCCAGCGGCGGCGACTGGCCCATCGCGATGTGCGACGACTGCAGATGGACGCCGTTTCCAATGCATCCGTCTTGTGGCGTCTGATTCCGGCCCCCGGGTGTGGTGGCTTGACCGGGGAAGTCTATCTGGAGCTCATGCTCGGGGGTCCCGAAGGCCTGCTCGAAAGGAGGCTGGTACTGCTGTCCGTAGACCATCTGAGGTTGGCCGTGGGAGAGATCCATCCAGTCCTCGTGATCGAACGGCATGTCCACCGGCGAAAACCTTGTGTTTCCAGGGTTAGAACATGCTTCTGGCGATTCTCCTCTTCCCCAGTTCGAACGGATTTTGTGCACTCACATGAAAGAGTTCCCCATAGGGGAGATCTCGGTACTGTTGCTCCACGGGCTTGGAGGTAGTATGGAGTCCACAACGACCGGCACGTCCCCCTCGCTTGCGGGCTGTTGCTTTCGACGCAGCTCCGTCGTCGAGGCCCTGATGGTGAGGTTCCTCGTCTTGGCCCGCTTCTGTCCCGGCTCGCGTCGCGGACGACCCATCTGGCGGCGGGGTGAGAAGACGCAGGCCTGCCCGGTCTGTCGACAGTCGACGCAGGCCCCGCTGCCCTCGGACTGGCAGCGGCTCTTCTTCCTGTGGCAGTTGTCGCAAGCATCACGCAAGACCGTCTCCATGGTTGATAGTATTTCCGTTCTCGTCGAAGGGGGGGTGTTTGGGAAGGGGAGGGGGTCCTCAATGGTTGCGCTGGGAATGGGTAAACTGAAAGGGATGTTTTGGGGTGTTGGCCGGCGACAATTGGTCTTGGATCTGTTGGTTTCCTTCTGCATGACACGCACTTCGGACCGTCATCCGGACAGATACTCGCAGAACGGCAGGTTTTAATTGATATATAATGTCGCCGGGACAAGATCATCGGCTTCCTTGTCAGCCCACAGGCACAGCACATAAGGCGACCAACCAACCGCCACCCCCTGGCCAGGGCTCATTCAGTCGTGATGCAGGTCGAAAGGAGGTCGTTGACTGGGATTTCTGTTGCCGCCTACACTAAAGGGGTCCCTATCATGAAGCGGTCGCAACGAAGGATTCCGGCTGTGGGACCCCCTACTCAAACGCCGTCAGCAGATAGCGGCATGAGTTAATTCACTCTGTCGATGCAGGATGCAGCTCGCAGGTCAGACCAGGCCGGTTCGGTTCAGTTTGGGCGCTCGTCAGGAACGAAATTGCCCGCGACAGGCGACCAGAGAGCCTCTCCGCGCGCCTGCATGAAGCCACCTTCTCGCCAATCTCAAGCCTCCCGTCAGCGGATCTAAGCCCGGCACTTGGCCGCTTGGGGAAGCTGTCTTTTAGGGTGCGGCGCAGCAGCGCTGTCGAGGCAGTGAGGATGGTGTTCTCGACCTCCCTTGGGCGTTAATGAGCGTTGTGTTGCATGCTGAAAATTTCTCTAGCTCCTCGTTCTCCTCCTGCTATAGGGACCAACATCCGGTGCAGGGCTTGGCACTGAAATGGAGGATTTCGCGTAAAAGTGGTAGCGGGTAGCCCATGACCGCCTCAGGTCGAACGATCGTGTGGTCACACCGGGTGCTGCACGGGGTTAATGAAAGTCTATTTTGACCTTCCCCATCGGGCAACGTCCGCCTCAACATGGAATTTGACCGAATGCGATGTCGGGCTCTTGGCGTCTTACTTTTCGGCACCGCAACTGCCTTGAGCTGAGCCTCTCTTCCCCGTCCACCTCTCTCCACTGGGCAATTAAGCAATACGCAGTACTCAATCGAGTAAATGCAATTCTTGACAACGGCTGCCTGCGAAGTCGCCGTCCCCCCCTCTCGGCTGGTGCCGTTGTGGCTGGGAGAGACTGCAGGGACCCCCCGCGCCAACCCCCGGAACATCCGACGGGCGGACGGACGGGTGAACTTCCGATCACAAATCGACAGGGCTGGCAAAAGTCCCTCCGCCACCTCGTGACCCACGCTTGGGTGGGGATGGAAGGACAAAAGCTCTCTTACGCTGCTGATGTCGGCCAGTTCCAGGGAACAGCGGAGGGATTGAGTCGTGGGGCGAAAGCCCACTGTCCACATTTCGCGTCCTTCGTTTGCCACTGAGAAATCCTAAATCTCGTCGAAAGTTCATTTTCGCTCGGTCCGGTCTGTTGAGCCTGATGGCCCTTTATCATACTGAAGGTCCGGTCGTTCCAAAGATGTTGTCGGGGGCTTTTCCCATGTCCCTTGGCTGTGATGCGCCAACCCTCCGTCAGAGGCAGTAATAGGAGAGCCCTACATGGCCAAGAGAAAAATGTCGCCATTGTTGGTCATCCTGTTTTCCCGCCGATCTTGAGTTATGACAGCTGCAGGTACTTTTCTCCTCGCTTCCGTTGTAGCGATCACTTCCGCCTAGGTCCGTCGTCTGACCAGAGGGCATCATTCGATCAACCAAAACTCTACGTCACCTCACGGAGATCAACGAGGACTTGAGTAATTGAGTAAGCAATGGAGTCATCCGTTGCATCTCATTGACGTTGTGGCATCGCTCTTGGTGATGGATCTCACCTGCCCTATGCCAGGCCGCAAGTCGTCCTAGTTTCCGCCCATGGTCACACCGCGCTTACCGTCGTAAGAAGACCAATAAAGGCTGTGGCTGAAGCGGCCACCGGTCGCCGAGCTGCGGCCTTGCTCCCGCATCTCCGCGAAGGGCGCCATGAAGAAGGCTGATTCCGCCGGGATTCCGATCGACAATTCACCGATGAGCTTTTAGTATTTGACCAAGAAGGAGAGAGTTTTTCAGATGTCTTCCTGTTCAGTTGCTACGTATCGACATGGCCACTTGAGACCAGTCAGCCCAGCCCTTACCCTAACCCAACTGGAGATAAAAAAAGTCTTCACTATTGAATCAGGATTTTATTGATTGGTACCCAATGCAGGGCAGGATAGATTCTCTCTTGAAGAGCCCAAACCCTTTTGCGCGACTCACAGCAGTGTGAGTTCTCCTGCATTTTGCCAGCCTAGGATACTCCTGGAAGTACAGTTCCCAAAGCCTTAAGTTTCGATTCTTCGTATTCCATTGCTCAAATGTCGTGGAGCTTACTTCGTTCAAGAGCCAACAAGAGTCGCGAACAACGCACGTGTTGCAATCAGTTGAGAAGTCTCTTCTTCCGTCCCCACACATCATTATCCCGAGCTTGCGAAATGACCAACGGCCGCTAGCCGAAAACGGCCGACTTCCTATTGGACAGCTGCAATTTTGCCGTCTTGGCTGGTGCCTGCATGGTACCAATCGCCAATTAAGGCGGCGGCCTCTTGGCGGCTGTGCCCTCGCTTCCAGCCGGCTTGGTTTTTGCTTGCTTTCTTGCCCTGCTTGCACGGAAAACCAGCTCTCGGTCGTCTTCTCCTTCCCCTCTGGACACTAAGTGGAATCGACTTCATCATGTCGCTTCATGCAAACCCTGTAAACAAGTTATCTATTCAAAACGCTAGACTGTGACTCTCATAGGGCTGTTCGGATTGCTGCAGAGACGCCTGAGCAAAGGTAGGGGCGCAGCTGCTGTGCCTTAACCGCGCGTATACCTGCAGTTGGACGGGACTACCTAAGGTCTCTTGAAGGGAAGACCGGTTGTTCCATTCGGACACTTCATTGGAGCTCGAAATAGTTCACGCCGTGTTACTATCTATGAATGGTAGATCTAGCGAGCAGTATGCAAAATGACTGAATCTTATGTACATAGAAGTTAATGCTCTTGAATAAGAAGTGTTGAAGACAGGAAGGAAAGCAAGGCATGGTGTAGATATATGTATCAAGAAAGAAAGGAACCCGAAAACAAACTTGGAAGCACCCCCGACAGCATGAAGTCACGCCGCCTCGTGCCTCACCAAACTCGAACCCGCGAAGGCTCATCGGCCAAGACCCAGAGGCTCTCTAAACTCCAGGTCCCTCGGCGCCCCGATCTCCACCCGCTTGCGCAGCGCCGCCTCCCGAGTCGACATCCCCGAGCACGAGCCGTCCCACGCGCTCCACATGGCGTCGACGCAGATGGCGATCATGCGCCTGCTGACGTCGCACGGGTACCACTCGTCGTCGCCGTCCTGCCCGAGGTACAGGTAGTACGGCTGCTCCGGGGTCTTGCCGGAGTGGAACTTGACGGTCGACAGCCCGTTGCCCCAGGCGAGGATCTTGTTGCCGTTGCCGCAGTCTATCTCGCCCACGTCCCCGCTCCCGAAGCAGTCCGACGAGTCGATGGTCAGGCAGCTGAGGGTCGTCGTGCACGCCAGCTCGCCGTCCGCTATGATGTCGAGCTTCACGTCCGTGTCGATGGCGCTCATGGTGACGGTGACGAAGGCCTGCACGCACACCCGGTTTACGACCTTGGCGCAGAGGTTGCACCGAGGGTACGCGGCGCAGCCGCCCGAACAGTCCCAGGCGTTGTCCTGGCGTGCGACGAGGAGCGCGGCCTCGGCGACCGCGCTGGTGCTGTTGTTGATGCTCACGTCGTCTGCCAAGACTGCTGCCGCCTTCGCGACCATCGCCTGAAGGACACCGACGTTGTCGCCGGCGGGGGCCGAGAGCGCGTCGTTCCTGGCGGCCTGCGGCATCACCTCGTCCTGCTTCCGCTCCCGTTCCTGTTCCCGCTCCTGTTGAAGGATCTGGGCGCGTCGGTATCGGGGAACGGGGGCCTCAGTAGCAACCGCCTCGGCAGTGGCCGGGGTAGCCTGTCGCGCTTCGACTGCATCTGTCTTAGCCGGTCGGGCGCAGAGCACGTACGAGGTAGTGCCCAGGCAGTAGGGATAGTTGGCGTCAGTGCAGAGGGCTGATCCGATGGTCGCCCAGCCCGCACAGGGCGCGTGGGAGGGCACGCAGATGTTGTCCTCGACGCAGTCGCCGCTGCCGTTGCAGATCCTCGTCGAAGTATAGCTCCTGCAGCCCGGCCCGCTGTACGCCCCCGAGGTCTCCGCGCAGACGCTGGTGGTCTCGCAGACGTGCTGGTTGCCGCTGCCGTTGCAGATGGTCGTGGGCTTGTAGGAGGCGCACGAGGTTTGGGAGGGGAGCGGCGGCAGCGTGAGCGGAGGGCCGCAGGCGGTGCTGGTGATGCACACCTGCCGACCGCCGCTGCCGTTGCAGATGGTCGTCGGGGTAGGGTAGGCGCACGAAGTCGTTTGCGTGGGGAGCGGCGGGAGCGTCGGCCGGGTAGTCGGCGATCGTCGTGAAGTGGGCCTGTGTGCGGGGTCCTCCGGGTCCCACCGATCCGGGGGGAACCCGGACGGGGACGGGACGCAGTAGAAGCCCGTGCACAGAGTGCCGCAGCCCTGAGAGCCGGGGGCGCAGGTTGGAGATGCGGGACCGGGCGAGTACGTGATTGGGTCCCCGATGCCGGATCCGGGCCCATCACCGCCGCCGGTTCCTCCGCGTATGACGCACACAGTACCGTCTCGGGCGGCGATCTTATTTCCACCCGATCCCGGCTGCGCACAACCAGCTCCGTGTGGCAAAAGGTCCGCAAGCCTACCCTGGGGGCAGGACTGGTGTATCGAAGGGTCTTGAAGGCAGTTTTCCTTACCGACCTGTCCGGTCCAGATGGACGCTATTTCGCGTACATTGCTCGTGTCAAAATCGGCTGGAATAGAAATTTCCGAGTTGATATTGTCCCTCAGATAATCGGGCAGGTTGTCCGGTTCAATGACACGCTGCATATACATCAGCAGTTTCTTGACGTTGGAGGGGTCCCGCAGCTCCACGTCCCACCCATTCGCGAGGTTTGGGAGGCCACGCCAGTAGGCCACGATACCGGCAACCAGAGGTGCCGCTTTTAGCCCGAGTCAGCATGATATTCCGTTTGTGCGTGCTTCGAGGTAATGGGCTGGGATTCGTATACAAAAACTTACCAAAGGAGTTACCAGTCACCCCGGGCGCGATGCCCTGCTCATCGGCCACAAAAGAGCTGTATCCAGGGGCCATCACCAACCAGTCAGCATAGGGACTGTGAGCGCCGATGCGGCCCGCGGCGTCCGTGCCGCCTACCAGCACCATATTGCTGCTCAGGTGGGTGCCCTCGTCGGGATCGGCAAACAAGTCGGGGACGCCTGGGAACGTATTTTCCAATTGCTGATACTGGTTGTGAGCGGCGCAAACGATGACGACGTCGAGTCTATCGAGCATCTTCATGATATCACCTGTAACAAAATCCACGGTCAGACTCGGCGGCAAAGGCTGGGAAGACATCCATCAAGTGCCTTCCTCTGGGGACACACATGCTAAGATCAGGGGGTAGGGAGTTACTCACGCCATCTTTTGATCATCAATGGTGGGAAGTTGCTGAGGTAGTCGTCGTATCCGAACGAGGCGCTGATGACGATCTTTCCGCGGACACTGGGATCTTGAGCGTACCGTCTCCTCACGTCGTTGTAGACGCGAACCCATATCTCCAGCCGCCGCTGCCAGATCTTGTTGTTGGGATCGGCCGGTTCCAAGCTTCGGTCTTGAACGACAACCAATTGCGCCCGCTTCGCCATCCCCAGGTACCAACCAACGGCTTTGCTGGCAACTCCTGTGCCGTGTTCGACGTTGGCAGGCCCGTTCGAGTTCGGCAGACCCCAATCGAACTCGGGGATCTTGACGATCGGCCCTCGATTGTAGAAGGTGTCAGGGGCAAATTGATCGGACCAATCGTCGTCGAACTCGACATGCGAGTCCAAGATGTCGTCCTCCAGAATGTAGACGATCTGCCCCGCGCCGAAAGACGAATCCGCAAAGTAAGGCATCCCGGTGCCACCACTTCCGGGCTGCCATTCTATATCCCATGGATCGCCAGGAGCTATGGCTATTTGCGAAAGCTCCCAACCCATCCCGTAGAAGTCCTCAATATCTCTCTTGTCTTTTCTGAGGGTCTGTGGAGAGCCGGTCGATGGCAGACGGTCCGAGTCGTCGTCGCTGTCCGGAGGGGGCGGGGGAGGGCCGTTCTTGTTGCGATCGTATATGCCGTAAATGTCTAGAATCATGCTAGGCACGTTGTCCAGCAGCTCTTCCATGTGGCAGAGTTGCATGTTCGGCACAACAATAAGCGGCGTCCAATCGCTTCTTTGGGCGTTTTCGTCCCACGCGTTGTCCGCCGCACCCGACCAGGCGTCTTTGGCCGTAACTAGCTTGGGCGTGTAGGACTCTCCGGCGCTGTTGTAATCCGTGATGTGCTGGATGACTGTGTTGACTTCATCCTCGTTTTCTGGTGACCACAGCCAGATCAGGGCATGATCGCGGCCGGCCGGCGGTGGCTCGTCTGCTCTCTTCTGGATGACGCGCGAAGATCTCTCTGTGACATTCCTGCTGGCATTTTCCCCGGGGGACGCTGCAAACTCGATGGACGCGGACGGCGACGCGGTCGCGGTGGTGAACACGACTTCCGTCGGGACGGCCGAGACGGCGGGGGCTGCCGTTCGCATCGCGGGGTTGAAGGCGCACTGGCCGCCGGTCCTGCTGGTCGTGTCGTAGTCGCCATCGGGAAGGACGCAGCCGCGAATCGTGTCGCACGTCGTCGTCGCACTAGCAGTGATGGTGCTGGTCGAGCCGTCGATGACTGTGGTGGAGATGAAAGTCGACGTGCTGCAGATCTCGGCCTCCTGGGTCTCACAGTTTGTGGGCTGGCGGGGAGGGAGCGTCGGCTTTCCGTCTCGACCGATACTGTTCGGCATGTTAGTAAGTATTCAAGGGTTGAGCTTATGTGTGAGATTAATTTCGAAGACAGGGAATTCGCCATTCTGCGATGAGCAGCGAGTGAAGTCTGACCGACTGTGATAGGCATCGGCAAGAAACTCGATGTGGAAATCAAGAAAAAGAATGACGTGAGGACTTACGTGACGGGGGGCCATGGCCCAGGCAGATTGCCCTTGACGGTGACTCCAGGCGGCCACTTGATGGGAGGAGGCCCGGTGATGACGACGGGGCCGGGGAAGTTCCAGCGCCAGCCTCCAATCTTGACACGGCCCCAGTTGATGCAGATGAAGAAGAACCACAGCTCGCAGGTCGAGGTGTCGTCGTCGTCGTCATTCTCGCCGTCTTCCTCGACCCACTCGAGCTCGGCGCCGGGTGGGTAATCGGTCATGGTGGGTATGGGCTCGGACGTTCCTGTGCCGGTCCAGCGCGTGCAGCCGAGGCTGAAGTCGACGGTCGTCGGCTCAGCAATCTCGACGGTCGCGGTGGCTGGGCAGTTCCAAAAGAGCGTCGTAGGCGCCGTGCAGCCGCTCAGGGTGATGATCGCGTTGTAGTCACCAACCTCGACGAACTGCCTCTCGGGGGGGCAGAAGAAGTAGGCGGAGGGCTCCACCGGCTGGGCCTCGGGGAACGTAACGGTGCCCGGAGGACCCATCGTGCCGCCCGGCCTGGTCGTGCGGCTGGTCACGTCACCGGATCCCGGCGGGCCGGGGTTCTGACCTCCACCGCTGCTGCCGCCGGGCCAAGACATGATCTGCGGCCACGGCGGGAGTGTGACGCTGCGTGTGGTAACCACTCCGTTAGGCTTGGTTACCGGCACGCCCATCGGCGAAAATGTGACACTGGGAGTGACGTAGAAGGGAGCACCGGGCGTCTCTCCGCGGGTGATGTTGTGGTTGGACACAGGGACGACGCTCGTGACGATCTGTCCGACCGTGATGGTGACGGTCGTGGTAGTGACCACGAACGACCCGCCCTGCGACGCGCCGACCTCGAGCTCGGTGGTGTACGGGCTGACCGAGATGGTGGTCGCGCTGGGCAGGGTGGTGTGAGGCATGACGAATACGCAAGGCGGCGCCTCGCACTGCGCCGTGTGCGACTGATAGACCTCCGGGCCGATGTAGATGACGTCTCCGCCCGGGTCGCCGTCCTCGGGGAACCAGAAGCTGACCTCGCTCGT
>WIGM01000764.1:8577-21321 GCA_014235935.1 Colletotrichum musicola | reverse complement strand
AGGTCAAGGGTTCGAATCCAGCTTTAAGCAGTTTTTTCTTCTTTTTTCTTTTGACTTATTATTAAGTCTAAGTCTAATTAATAATAGTGCTTAGGATATTGTTGAGTAATAGTGTTTATGTTAGTGACGATAGAAAGGTAAAATAGACCGTTAAGTTAAGTATAAGTGAGATCTTGGTGAAGTTTTAAGTGTTTGAGGTATTGTACTGCTTGTAGTAAGAGGAGCTCGAGTGGCTCTGTAGTGAGGTAGGTAAGGGTAAGGAGCCTGTAAGGCTCTCGCTAACGCTCCTCGGCTAAGGGAGCATTATAGATACTACGTCTTTGCCGCCTGTGCGCGGATTAAAGATAGTGTCTCTAGTGCCCAACTGGGTAACGTTCGGATCCGTGCTATTAATAATGGTATGGACCCCACTACCGAAATCCGACTATACTATGGAGGACGTGTTAGATATTGTCCCTTTAGTATGTATTAAGGAAAGACTGGTAGATAGTAAGGGAGGAGACGTCCTTAAAGAGTATTTTAAGGACTTTAGACTTAAGATACTAAAGGAGCACTTCTTAAAAGGTACTTCTAACTAGTTTATATAGTTAATATAAGTTATTATAGTACTTAAGATCTGTGGCCTTAAGATTAGTAACGATATCTTGTCTATTAACGATCTATGAGTTAGTAACGAGCTTAGGAATAATATTTTAGAGAGTCCTATGTTGTTTGTAGTTTATATTAGTAAAGGGTTAAAGATATAGTAAGTATTTTTATAAACGTACGTGGAGTATAGATTAGTCCTATGTGGTTAGTTATAAGATTAGTTATATATTTATATTTTAAGGGGAGCGATCTAACGAGCTATATATTAAAGTTTAACGAACTTTTTTATCGATACTGTGCTGCTGGAGGTATAATGTCTAACGAGGATGAGATCTATGCGTTCCTCTGAGGTACTGAAGTGTAGTATAAAGACTGGGTAGTACACT
This sequence comes from Colletotrichum musicola, assembly GCA_014235935.1. Lineage (NCBI taxonomy): Eukaryota > Fungi > Ascomycota > Sordariomycetes > Glomerellales > Glomerellaceae > Colletotrichum > Colletotrichum musicola. The sequence continues at coordinate 20,347 of WIGM01000764.1, read as the reverse complement.
TCTGATCTTAGTATTACTAAGGGTATAAGCTGACTCTTAAGGGACTTATAGTCGACCTTATTAATAAAGCTCAAGCTTTTAGTAAGACGAAGTCTATAGTTATTTAAATATTAGGGAACGATAGTTAGAGATAGAAGGGTCCTTAATAATAGGTATTTAGAGTACTTATAAAAAGGATACCCTAGAAGAATTGTGAGTACTATAATTATGGTAAAAAAGGGTATATTAGTTGCGATTGTGGGTTTGAAAAGAAGGATACTTTGACGATAAGTTAAAGTAAGGGAGAAATAGTTACTAAGATAGTTTTATTAATATTAGAACTAAAAGACTTATAGCTAACTATCCCTTAAATACTAAAAGATTAGTTATACTCTATAAGTATAGAGTTAAGTAATCTTAAGGCTCTATAGGACGACCTAGTAGTAGCTAAGGAGTTAGGGTCCGTAATAAGGTATATAGGACGTATCCTATAAACAGTTTAATAACTTAATAGTACTTAGCTATAGGATTCTAAAGCGACTATTTATACTATTAATAATATTTTATAGTTTAAGAGTTATATAGTTATGACGTCTAGAAGGTCTATTTAGACTGGTAGAGGAGATATATACTTAGAACTTATAGGAATAGTATTCTTAAGCTTTAGTAGTAGGGAGTTGATTAGACTATAAGACGTTCTATATGTCCCTACTTTTCCATTAAATGTGTTTAGTAGAAAGTACTTTTATCTCACTAGAGGTTATATACATAAGAACGAGCTAATTAGACTAAATAGTTGTATACTTAATACGCTTAATATGCTTAAACGAGGGTTTAACTTTTTAGTAACTACCGAGAAGAGGCTTCCTAAGAGCTAGGTTATATAGACCACTTAGTAGAGGAAGGACTTATAGTTATAGTATAGGAGACTTAGCTATCTAGGCTATAGGGAAATATTTAAAACGATCGAGCTTACAAAAGGCTGTCCCCTAATAGTAAAAGATATCGTCCCTTAGCCTTGTGCTACTTACAATATATCGAAGAGCTTGTGGTATTTGCCTCGAACACTACGCGAGCGCGCGTTATGCATAGGGGATCTACTCTACGTCAATATTAGAGAGATTAAGTCCACGTTATGGTTTACTTACTTTTACTTCGTTACCAACGATAAGTCGTGCTTTAGGACTTTAATATTTTTAAACTCAAAAAGAGACCTTATTCGTTAGTTATACAATTACTTTATAGGTTAGTATAAGTACTTTAGTATACTAGTTAAGGTAGTTTATATAAATAACATAAAAGAGTTTATATTTTAGTATTTAAGTACGTTACTAAAGGAGTTTAGTACGCGCGTAGAGTCGTCCCTTTCCTATATCTATAAGTAAAATAGAGTTATAGAGTGCACAATTCGAACAGTAATAGATAAGGTACGTTCTATATATATCGATATAGATATACTACTAGAGCTATAGTTATAGATTATAATAGTAGCTATCTATGTCCTTAACTAGAGTTTTATTTTAGTAGTACTGGGGAAAATGCCGATCTAAGTGTTTATCGAGGATTTGGAGCTTAGAAGGAACACTATCCTAGATATTAGTAACCTATACGTCGTTAGTAGTAGGTGCTTTGTTAATATTGTCCCTAAGATATGTATTAGAGGTAAAAAGATGGTCCCTCGAGTAGAGGAAGGGATTTTAGTAGGCTTTATAGGCAATAGAGCCTACTAGGTATGGATCCTAGAGCGCTAAACCGTTATAGAGGTATCGATCGTGGTCTTTTATAAGCTAGTAATATATAAAGAAGAAGATCTTTATTACTCTCTGCTATTGGGGTAAGGAGTAGGATCTCGTTACTACTATTATATAGCCTACAATAAGCTCTAGATTATCTACTTTATACTAGGCATACAAAATAAGCAAGAGATATGTCCTAGGAGGTGCCTATACACTACTTAGGAGCTTACTCACGACTCACCTATTCAAGGGGAGCAGGAGATCTAGCTATACCCAGATCCGAGTACGCTAGAGGAGGTCTGTGATGGGCCTGTTAACGATTAGTACTTGTGGAAGGAAGCTGCGTATACTGAAATCCTGATACTAATCGAGAAAAACGTTCTCTCCTTTGTCCCTAGAAGCGAGGCTCCGAAAGGTATAAGACTTACCGCTAAGTGGGTATAGAAGTATAAGAAGGTATACGGGATTATGTATAAGTATAAAGTTCGGATCGTGGTAAGAGGGTTCTTATAAGTATATGGCCAAGACTTTATCGAGACGTACGCATCTATATCGAGGGCGGCATTATAGTGGATTCTCTTAGCGTACGCTCGTTGTAAGGGTTTTGTAGTACACTAATGGGATTTCGTTAGAGTATACTTGAATAGGGATCTTAACGAGAAGATCTATATGTTGCTATTCGCGCTACTCGACGAGTTCTTCTTAGACGCTCGATTTAGACACTATATAGAATAAGTAGGATATAATGTGTATTAGGATTAAGTAATTTTTTTGAAGAAGGCCTTGTATAGTCTGTGCTAGGGTAGGAGGTAGTAGTAAGTAAAGCTACGAGAGGTTCTTAAGTACTGTGGATTTAAAGCGCTCTATATAAATAATACTACTTATTATAACGAGCAAGATAAGGTAACGATAGTTACTTACATTAACGATATTATTGTAATAGGCCTAGAAGAAGTGATTTCTCGTATACTTGTAGTAGTAAGTAAGGAGATTAAAGTTGTTAATCTTAGAGTCTTAGATTCTTTTTTAGGCATTAAGTTAGAGTTTTTAACTATAAAAATAATAATTTACTAGTACTCTTACCTCGAGGAGATTGTAAAAGAGTTCGCTAAAGAGATAAGGTCCATAGATACCCCCGTTAAGTCTAGAGCGCTTGATTTTGCTATTCTCGTTAGTGGACTAGTCGACTAAATACTATAAGGACTGTATAGGCGCTTAATTAGTAAGATATAGTTTGTAGTAGAGATAACGAGACCTAACGTCTCTTATAGATATAGCCTATAGAGGAGGTTCTTTTATTAGCCTTATAAATAATACTAGAAGGGAGCCACGCGTTTAGTACACTATATTAAGTACTATTTAGTAATAAAGATTATATATATATTAAAAAGAGCTAATAGCGAGAATAACGACCTAGGCCTAGAAGGCTATTGTAATAGCGATTACACTGGGTATAAAGACACCTCGTATTTAATAACCAGCTAGGTATTTTTTATAGCTAGAGGTCCTATATTATAGAGGTTCTATTGTTAAAAGACTATTATAAAGTTATCTATAGAGGCTAAATATTACACTTACTTAGCTGTAGTGTCTGAGGCAGTATGGATTAAGGGCTTCTTAGAGGAACTCGGTAAGGAGATCAAGTCTTCCGTATATATTTGGGTTGATAATACTAGCACTATTACCCTAACGAAGGGCGAGAGCGGCGGCAACTGCGTAAAGTATATAAGAGTTCATGAGTACTTTACTCGAGAGACTATTAAGCGTAGCGAAGTCAACTTCTAGTACATAAGTTCGGCAGAGAATATCGCCAACGTACTTACTAAACTACTTAGACGTTCTATATTCAAACACTTAAGGGCTAAGATAATACTCGTGGGCACCAATAAGCAATATAATTCTAAATAGCTTTATATTGAAGGGGAGTCTAACGGAGCGCCCATGCCTAGAGGGGTGTCGGGTGTATAGGAGGCGTAAGTCTATGGAAACACGAGGCCCGTGGGCGCCTCCAAGGCCGGAAACGGGTTAAACAGATTAGTAGGGTTTTGCCGCATGCGGATTTGAACGGTATTCATATAGAGTGGTAGGCCCCGGGGCCCTAGGGACCTATGTCAATCAAGATCCTATTGACCTATTACTTCTACGCCTCGTTGGATCCATATTCAGACCCCTCTCCGTTACAACTATTACGTAGTATAAACAATATATAAGGCGGCTTATATACTTAGAGATAAGCGACTACCTAAAGACTAAAAAGGCCGAGCTCTTTAGAATAAACGCTAACGATAACCTAAGGGCGGAAAGCCTTAAGGATCTATTAGTAGCGAACCTTGTCCTATATAAAGAATGCTAAACGGAATATATAAAATAACTAAAGTGTAAGGAGCTGGCCCCTAGGCTTGCTTAACGTAGGGGTGCCGTCGATTGACTATTCTAAGCTAAAGAAGGAAGAAAGGACTTTACAGCGATAGGCACCTAGCGGCGGTGAAGCACACCGGGGCTAGGCGGTGTGCTTCGGCAGCATAGTGGATCCGGCTCTGTCGGTAACTGCTCCGGCAAAAGCCGGAGATCTCGGCCGGGCTCTAGCCCGTGACATAAAGGAATATAAGTCTCTTATAAAGAGAGTCCACTTACTAGAAGACTAGATCTATAATATAGTTAATGCGGACCTACTTTAATACTACTATACTATAGATAAAAAGATAGATTAATAAATCTATAAACTTAAAATAAGAGTAGAATATAACCCTTAGGAATATAGAACTATTACTAATAAAGTATATAAGAGAGTCCTTCTAGTACTAGAGTAAAACTATTTAGGGATAAAGAAGGATATAGAGAACTGGCTTATAAAGTAGGAATAAGCCTTTTATAAAGTAGAGGCTAGTAGAGTCCCTAGAATAGAGCTCTTAAGTCTATAGTTCCCTAAGTTTATTAAGGTACTTAGCTATAGCTATACTAATACCTAGGTCTTCTTATACTAAGTTACTATAAAGAAGTTAGTAAGGAATAATAATCTCTTACTAGGAGAAGTTCTTTTAAACGCTAGAGAATTCCTCTAAGATACTATATTTAGTAACTTATAGAAATAGGTTAGTCGAGGAGCCTTTAGACTAATAACTATAACTACTTTATAGTAGAAAGATATTTTAGGACTACTAGGAGTAAGTAATAAAGAAGTAGAAAGATTCTCTTTATTCCCTTAATACTAGAGGCTAAGGCTAAAGTGGAAGAGTAAGGGACTATAGACGAGGATGTATAATTACTTAATAATAGTCTTATTTAACTAGATATAATCTGTTAAGGAAGTATAATAAAGATAACGAAAGAGAAGGGAGCTTAGAGTGCTTAGTCTACTTTAAGAAGTACCCTCTAGTATAGTACTAACTAGCCTCTAAACATACTCGCCCTAATTAGTAGTTCTTAGAGGAATCCCTTAAAAAGAACTTTAAAGCTAGACTTAAGCTAGATAAGGGCCTTAAGTAACGAATTAGGAAGGTAAAGGAGTCTAAGAATACTAATAACTAACTATATAGTCGTCTTAGAAGAGAGATAAGAGTAACCTTTTACATAACCCTAGATATATACGAGTTATATAACTCGACTATCCTCGATTCTAGATCTACTATATATATCTTCAACAACCTATCTTAGTTCACAACACTTATAGGAGCCCTAATAAGAGACTACCTTTAGGTAGGAACTTAATAAGTTACTATTAAAGTATATAGAACTGTAGATATTAGAGTTAGGGGCTATAATAGAATAATAATAAAGTTATGACTATTCGATATAACTCTCTACCCTAGATTTATAAATAACCTTGTCTCTCTTACTCGACTCTATAGGAGAGGACTGTAGTAGGATATAAGCATATATAATAACTATATAAAACACTCTAATAGATCCTTTCTATATAACCTTATAAAGGTTACTAACTAATAAGTCCTTAACTACTACAAGATCGAAGCATACCTAGTAGCGGCTCTAGTTAGATAGATAGTCCTAAGAACCGACTTTATACTACTAAAGAGGCATAGATGCACTATAATTACGCGCTAGAAACCTATTCAGAGGAGCACAGCCACTTAGCACTAGAGACTTAGCCACACAGGCCTAGATACACTCTATTATCTAGTCAGCACCACTTAAAGAGTCAGGCTCGCCTTAGGAGGCGAACGAATAATAATAACTAACTATAACGTATATAGATAAGGCAAAGCCTACCGTATAGTCCACAGAGTCCTAAGGGAGTCCCTAAGATATATAAAACTAGGAGACCGACTAGCTCTCGACTTCTACGACTACAAGGAAGGATATAAGGGCTATACCTTAGCTATAATTATTACTAATAGAGTAAGCGGATTCGCATAGGACTTTTACTTTATAAAGTGAATATTAAATATACTACTAACTATACTAAGTAACTTCCTTAAATTCCTTAAAGTATAGTATAGAATTACTATTAAAGTAATTAAATTAGATAGCGAACTAAAGAGGTATATATAAGTAACTTAAGCCTTCTTAGTACGAAGTATTTTTATAGAGACATTAGAACCTAATATATTAGTATAGAACGGTAGAGTAAAACGAATTACTATAGTAGTTAAGGAACACTTAAGATCTATAATATTAAGAACAAAGTTCTCTAATATACTATAGTCTAAAATAATAAAAGTAATAACCTATTTTTATAACTAAACTCTATTAGTAATTAATAGATAAAATTCGCCTTATAAGCTATTCTATAAGTACTTTTAGTATAAAGAGAACGGATTATATACCTAGTCTAATCTCTTATACTTATAATCCTATAATTATAAGACTTTTACTATAATAACTAATACTTAACTAAAGAGAAATAGAAAATAGAAATTTACCCTATAAGTGTAGATTAGATTCCTTATAGGCTATACTTCAAGTAATTCCTTCTAGATATAGAATCCACTCTATAGTAAAGTCTTTACCACTTAAGATATAGTATTTAATAAAAAAAGTTACTTTAATAATAATATTAAGGAACTAATAAAAAAATTAACTATATAGACCTTACTACAATCTAAGAACGTATTAAATAACTTATCCTATAATTAAACTACTTAAAAAACTATTATCAAAACACTAACAAAAAAGTAAAAGAGGTCGTAGAGTATACTAAGCCCAATAAGCCCACTTTAAAAGTAGTATAAGAAGCGGTCGAGTACCAAATAGCGATAGTAGACACGTTAAAGCTATTAGAAGGGCAATATACTAAAGTACAATTCGCTCCTTTTCTAATACCTCTAAAAACACTTCTAACTTCTATTATAGCGGCTCTAACTAAGCTTGATATAAGGGAGCAAAAAAACTAATAAGAATAATAAAAGTCTACTATAAACGAGATTTAATAGTGAATAATACTAAGGACGTTATATAAGGCTACCTTTCTAACTAGTATAACGATCTATAAAATAAAACTAAAAAAGTATAACGGGAAATAAATAGTCCTTAAGGGGTATATATAAGGTCTAACTAACTAAGTACTTCTAAGAGAGTTCTAGAAATAAGCTCTACTATTAGTTATAAAGAGGATTATAAACCTCTACTGAGTATAATAGCTATAATTAAATACCTACACTAAAGGGATCTTCTTCCTTTATCTATATCCTATAACCGATTAGTAAGTCGCTAATTCGGGAAGCAATTCTTAGAAGCTAAAATTAGTCACCTCGATAGATATAAGAAGTCTAGATCGTAGGAAGAAGTCGCCTAGAGAACAGTACGAGAGTACTAGATTCTAGGCTACTACTAGATCTATACTTATAAGTTAGACAAGCATAGCAGACTCACAAAGTTCAAGGCACGCCTCGTTATCTAGAAAGACTAATAACCTAAGGATATATAAGAAACGTATATAACTATACTCGTAGGTATATCATTCTAAATCCTAATAGCTATCACTATACGGTTCGACTTAAAGTTACTATAATATAATACTATAAACGCGTTTATATATAGAGAATTTAATAAGACTATCTTTATAGATCTCCTACTAGGCTATCGTATACCTAAACAAGTCCTATATCTAAAAAAAAGTACTTTATAAGTTAAAAAGGTCTCTACTCCTATAGTAACACTATTTAGAGAAGAGTCTCGTTAAACTAGGATTCGTACGTATAGCTAAAGAAAACTATTATTAGTAAAAAGAAGAAGTCACCTTCTTCTATATTAACGACTACGTACTTACCTTCCCTTAAACTTATAAATAAAGTATAAAAGAAGTAATTACTAAACTATAAAAACGATATCATTTTAAAAAAAAGTAATAACGTAGTTAATAAGCGAGCTGCCCAGACAAGCGAGCTGCCTAGACCTTATCACACTTTAAAAACCTTTTTTTAACTATTTTCAAAAAGTCTAAATCTTTATAAAAAGTTCTAAAACTATATAATAAGGTTTATTATATAGTTTTACGTATAAATATAAAATTTTATAAAATTCGAGTTTAGTTTATACTATTTAAAATAAAAGAAACAAAAAGTGGGTCCGCGATAAGGATTAGAGTTAATATCTTATAAACTATAAATACTAAATTATTTTAGATTTAATTGTCTATATAAAACCCTTATCGATAACGCTTCATAAAAGTTTATAATTCTTTATTTAAATTTAAACGTTTTAAAAATACTTAAAAATCGGCTTTTAAAGCGTAATAAGGCCTAGGCAGCTCGCTTGTCTAGGCAGCTTACTTATCAACTACGTTATATAAATATCAAGTAAATTATATTAATTAATTAGCTTTTTAATTCTAATAATATAGTTTATTAGTTAGTAATAAATAATAGTTAGCAACGAATTTCTTTCTATCTCTATAATATTATTTAACATTTCTTAACTATAATACAAATAATTAACTATTTATTATTACTATTTAATTTACTAAATAATTCTACATTCTTAGAATAGGTTTGCGCGTTATATCCTATCTTACTATATACACTATAGCGTCTCTAAGCCTACTAGACCCTCTTTAATAGGCCCCCTTCTTTATTATCGTAAAGTACTAAACGTTTCTTCTTTTATTTCTCTTCTAGTAAAGCCTAAGGTTCCTCTATACTAAGTACCATTCTAAGTTATATATAGGACTTTTTAGTTCTCTAGTACTTGATAAGTACTATATTTATATTTTTAAATTTATAAAACTAATTAGTCAAAAGAGTAAGTAAGTATATTATTACTTATATACCTTTTAATAATTACTTAACTACTTTAATTATTAGAGTTAGAAAGGTTTTCTAATAAGTAGAGATCTACGTTTTAATAAACTTAGATTATAAAATAGTTTATTAGGAGTTAGAGGGCATTTATAACTACTAAAGTAGTAGTATTAAAGGATTAGTTTATAGGAGTATAGGTATCTATAAATATATATTAAACTTACCAATAATATACTCTAGATTCTATAGAATAATTTTAACTTTTAGCAATATAGATTTAATATCTTTTATAGAAACCTTTTAGTATATATAGTAGAAGTCGATAAAGAACTAAGACTTTATAATATAGTTTATAGAAACTTAATAAAAAGATTAATTTAATTATTATAACTATATACGTTTTAGAGGTAAATAAAGGATAATATTTAATAGTTAGAGTAAATAAAATAGAGATATAAAGGTATACTAATAGTAATAATAGCGTTCTATTTATAGTAATTATTAAATTTAGCTAATAAATAACTCTTATAACTATTAATAATAAGTATTTAATAAATACTCTTAGTATTACCTTTAGTATATTTATTAAAGTATTTAATCTAGTTTAGACTTATTTTGTTATTAGTTTATTTACTAGGAGTTAGTTTAATAACTTAATTACTTAATAAGTCTAATTCTATAGTCTAACTAATAAGGTAATAAGTAACTTAAATAATTTTAAATAGAGAAATATACTACTTATTCGAATTATTATATTTAATGACTATAGTTTATTTATAGTGATTAAACTAAATAGACTTTATTTTACTACATCGATTAGTATATATTATTACTATTAATATACTAATAATACTTATTATAAGAATAAAAAGATAAAACACCTTACTAATACCCCTAGGCACGCTCGTGGCTAACCTAGGTATTGCGTGGCCGACCCTAACGTTAATTATGGGCAAGCTAGGCAGCAGCTAAACCTTAAGTAGTAATAAACCTATAGGGGATCTAAAGGGTTCTAAGAGTATCTAAGAGGCCTATATATTTAGGGCCTCCGGCACCCTAGCTAGCTCTCTCTCTTATAAAAGAAAAATAAGTAATAAGATTAACTACTATCTACCTATTACTCTTACTACAATATTCTCTCTCCTAGATATATATTATATACTAAACCTATACCTTCTCTAACTCTCTTAAATATAATATTACTATAGAAGTCTTAAGATTTCTTAGTACTAACCTTAATACCCTTATACCTATACTTATACTTATTATAAAGCTAGTTTTAGTAAAACTATAAATATTTCTCTTTTTAATCTTGTATTTAACTATAATACTATATAGTAATATAAACTACTTTTTAATAACTATAAAATTCTTTTAAAAACTTCTTTAATAATTATATAAATAACGTGGTTTATTAGTTAGCTAGATATATTACTTAGCTAGACACTTTTTCCCAAACGCGCTTATATTTAAAGCATTTAAACATTTAATATATCATGAGTTTATTACTATAATACTAATCTATATATAAGAAGATAAAATTAATCTTATACTGAAAGGAATTCGAAATATACGCGCTAGAGGCAGTAAATTGAGTATTACGCGTGCAGCGACTACCTACGGAGTGTCGAAGAGTACCTTGCACGACAGAATAAACCACCGACCCTAACGCGAACGTACCTAACCCAAACGATATAAACTTAATCTAATTGAAGAGAAAGTACTTCTCTAATATATTATTAAATAGGATTCTAAAGGATTTTTGTTGGCACGGTAAGGGCTTAATAAGTAGTATATACTAGTAAGTAGTATACTACTTATATAATAAAGAGATATATATATTCTAATCTAAAGAATATATATATAAAAGAGTGCTTAGGGGTAGTGAATAGTAGTAAAGACTATATTGAGTTGGCTTGGCTTAGCTTGAAAGAGAGACTAGATATAGGAGGGTAAACTACCCTTAAATAAACCTATCCTTCCTACTAGAATCTTCTATATACTTATGAATTAGGTATTTGATTTATAAGCATATTACTAATATAAAAGAGGGGGTTAATAATAGTAGATTATTAATACTAAGAGTAGTATCAATAATTTAAGCCTCTAGGGTATAGTAGAAGGTTCTAAGACCTTCTGCTTACTAATGTTAGATTAATAAGCTATACTACTACTATTACTAAAGAGTAGTAGTAAGTAATATATACTCTATTTAGTATAGAGTAAATCTAGGAGGTATAAGTACTATATACTTATACTTCCAACACTTAGGCTAGTAAAGGTAGTTAGCTTTATATAGGTTAAAAGCTATAGTACTTAACCTAGTATTTCAAGGAGCTATATCGTACGTATTTACCTTTATTTCACTATTCGTTCCGTTTCTCTAAAGTAACTACTAGTACGACCCTTACGACCTTTCTAGTCTATTTCTATTCTATTCATTATCCTTATTTCTAGTAGTTTCTATACACTATATCGTACTAGCCTTCTAGAACTAAAAAAACTCTAATAAAGTTATTATACTTTATTAATAGAATAAACTACGTATTTAGTTTCTATTTTACCTCTCTATTTAACCCTCTTATTAAAACTATAATCTTTATATCGTCGGGCTAAGAATTAGCATTAGCTTTATAGAACGTTCGTTCGAACCTTATAAGGTACTTTAGTAAGCTAGACTGCTATTATTCAAGGTCTCTAAGCCGTTACCCAGCCTTCTTTACCTTATTAGAGTTATTAAAAATTCGTTCGAAATCCTATATCAGTCCTACTATATCCTATATATCAGTCCTACTATATCCTATATATCAGTCCTACTATATCCTATATATCAGTCCTACTATATCCTATATATCAGTC